>JAPDSC010017573.1:2523-5023 GCA_026290005.1 Latrodectus geometricus
AATGCGGCCTTGACACGTGTCTCTTTCTTACCATTTGACCTGTTAGAAGGATTAAGGCAATTTTGTATCTATGCACATGTCAAGTAGATTGTGAATCTTTTCACCAGATCAACAGCAGGAAGGCTCGTTTGCTTACTTGTCAAATCTAAGCTAAACCAACAATTTATTTCACTACCATTTTTTTTATCCATTGATAATTACGGTACATATTTGTCAAGCTGTATTAAACTAGAGTAGAAGTCATTTTAGCCTCTTATTGACACTATTTTTACAAAATCTCAAACACGATTTCTTATTTTCTTAAGTAGAAAATAAGAAAGTGATTTCTTATTTTAAGACCGGTTGCCTACTGTCATTCGCAGAGATGTATACAAATTCAGTCCAATTTCTAACAACTGTCTCATTGGAGATTCCGCTATCAGTGCTTCAATATTGCTTTCTTTATAAAGGGTTGAACTTTTCTATTTGTCGTTGACATTAAAGGGAGAAAAAAATTTTGTTTTTAACGAAATTTTTTTCATAAAACAACTGTAACTTTTAAAGAAATATGCTGTATGTTTAACAGAGGAAAACGTATTATTAAATAGGTACTGCATATTTTATAGAACAATACTTTAATTTGATTTTTTTCTTTTGAAAAACATAGATGAATACCCCTATGTGTGTCCACAGTAGAGAAATTAGTTTCATTTAATGATGCTATTGATAATGAAATACCATTTAAATTAAGTTTATGCCAAAATTTGACTCTTATTTAAATTCAAATGATATTCTTAATTGATTAAATGAAACATAATGATAAATACATTGCAATAAGTGATATTCTTAATTAAAGAATCTTTTTAAGCATTTATCGCTTAAGAGAACAATTTTTAATTATTTCCTTAAGATAGTTCCTTTGCGATAAAAATCAAATTTGAATAATTCAAAGCTTTAATTGAATTAATTGCACATTGTAAACAAACGCGTGTTTGTTTTGCAATATATCATTCTTTGTTAAAAATTAATATACTATTACTTGTTACATTTTCAAAACCTTTACCACAATTTTCACTAGAATAAAACATAAAAGGTAACTATAAAATTAAATTAATGATTATTTTACTAATTATTATTAAATAATAAAGAGATGATATTAAAATCACTCTTTTTCAAACATGAACCCTTATTAAATTTTGATGTTCATCTTATCCCCTCTCATTTTAGTCCTCAACATACAGCAAACAATATAAGATATTACTAATAATTGCTTGTAAAAATACTTAATGATATTATATCTATTAGACTAAGAATATGAACAAAAAATTAGAAGTAATAGTTCATTAGATTTTATTATTATAATAGTATTTCATATTATTCTTGTACCATTTTTTAAATACGTCATTAAGCTTTAATATACACTCACCTCTAATACTAATATCCTTTTTAAATTTCCATTAGCCTCCATTCTTAATAATCAAATTTATAAATAAATTTTTGACACACTAGACCTAATTTACAAATACTGATCGAGTTCAACTCTAAATACATTACATTATTGTAATTTTAATTATTAATAATAAATCCCTAATTTTAATTATAATAATAGTTATAATTAAATATAATTTTTACCTAAGCAAAAATTAAATTGATTTATTGATTGATCGATCCAAGATTATTGAATAATTCAGATTTTATTAAATATTGAATAATATTGAACAATCAAGATTTTAAATCATTTAACAGCATATAAAGAAAGTCACAGTTATGAATGCATATAAATTCACTATTTATCTAAATTTATAAGATTATTAAACAACAGTTGTCAAAAATTACTGACCGATTATATAAGTTAAAGTTATTAAAAATAACCTCATTAATTTAAATAAAAATAAAATATGTACTGGACAATGTATTCAAAATTATGTGAAATTTGATTAAAGTTTCAGCTAAAAAGATGAAAATGATAAGCAATGTTGTTGCTTATCATTTTTATCTTTTTAGCAGGTGAAAAAATTATTTATAAATAATTTATTGCTTGAGCAAGTCAAGATTATAAGCTGTTTATTATTGATGGGAACACTGTATTTCCTATTTGAAAGTTCGCAGAAACTTATATACAAATAAATAAAGAGTTAAATGTCTCTCTCTTGTTATCATGTCTAATAATTTATTCTAAAAAATGTTTTTTGATTGTACATGAAGATTTTAGAGAGTATATATACATATGCATTACATATCATTTGCTCTTTAAAATATTTTCATGTATTTAGAAAGTGTATATGCTCACCACAATTCAACAAAACTATTTTTGATTTTAAGTATTTTATACATTTTTTAAGAATTATTTCAAAATTTATATCTAATATCAGGAAAATCAATATATATCTATATGCCAAATGATGGATGATTGATTAATCTGTTTCAAGATTTTTCATTCATGTCAAAATGAATCATTAGATAACCATGAGATGTAATAACAATAAAAAATGAAATGTATTGTTCTCAGAAATGATAATTG
>JAPDSC010017573.1:7523-26375 GCA_026290005.1 Latrodectus geometricus
GGTATATGAAAATACAAAATTGTTGTTAGGAAAAATTCAGTATACTGGAATCGGTGGAATCGGTCAATATAACTGGAATCGGTGACTTAAAAGTAATGACTTTATAGTTAGGTTTGTAACTTGGATAAAACTTTTGTAGTTTTCTGTGTGAATGGGACAGCTGAACAAGAAAGATAGAAGAAAACATACATTAGAAATTCTTCATTACATAAGAAAACACTGACCTAAATATGAATCTCTTATTCTAAGACATAAAAATTAATCGAATACTAGATTTTTGCAATAACAAAGAAGAAAACTTTAAGTAAGTAGTGAGAGGGATCTTCCAGCTTCATATAAAGCAATGGGCTGTAACATGTCCTCAAAAATTTACACTCATTGGACTCAAATTTAGTTTTTTTCTTTGAAAAACTTGTGGTTTTCCGATGAATGTAGTAAGCGTTTTCATCAGCAGATTTCTATCACGAGAAAGAGATACCAAGACAAGTAAAGTCTCAGAATGCTGGCCGAACTACTGTTGGACTATGAAGATCGAACCAATAGAAAATATAGCAGAAAACCAAAATATACAACTTTTTAGTCAAGCCAGAATTAATTGAATATTTATCAATTAAGTATTTTCTTAAGTATCAGTTCTTTTAGAACTTTAAAAATGTATCACAAAGAAAACTCTCCCTGTGGAGAAAATCGCAGTACATATTTGAAGTCAGTCGGAAAGAATTGATGAAATACCGTTTATTAAGTCCTTGTGAACGAAAAAAAGTATTTTGTAGACCAGTGTGCGTGTGTGTTAGAGTAGCAATATCGACTTGAGTGCACGTATAAAATGAGAGAATATTCATAATGCAGTAAATCGATTATGTTTAACAGAAACTTATAACAATATTTTAGTTTAATTTATAATACACGTATTATTTTTAAAGATACTACGGTTTTAGACGCTAACTATTTTCTTGTCTGGTATCAAAATAACTGGGATAATTTAAAAACTTGGCATTCAGAATTTATAAATGTCCTTATTTTTTATTATACATTTTACAAACTTATTCGCACATATATTAGGTTGGGGAAAAAGTAATCCATTATTTATTCGGTAGTCGTCTGTAGTGATCGATATCTCGCTAGGTATCTATCAAACAATTTCAGATTTATGCTCGTTGGAAAGGTGACATTTGACACTAAAATATCCTCTTGCGGTTTTTTGTTTGATTAATTCAGTTACAAGTACAAGGTCTTAAAAATGGAAGACACTAAACAGAAAATTCGATACATTTCCGTTTTTCTCTTGTAACGGCGAAAAAGATAGCCGGGTGGCTAAAATTGTGAAAGGTGTTTATCGTCCTATATAAGACTGTAACAACCAGATACGTACAATTTTTGTTTCGTCGATTCCGTTCGGGTATTTTTGATGTTAGAGATGTACCTCGCATGTGGATACAGCATCGTCGAAAATATCTATAAAATATCAAAAATGATCGAAGTTAACCGCATGTCAGCAGTCGTAACGCGCAAGACCTAAAAATCTACACGAAAGCTGTCTTAAGCCTTTTTACAAAGTGAATCCAAAAGAAGTTACATAAAGTTCACGTAAAAATAATGGATTTCTTTTTCCCCAACCTAATATAATGATAACGTCAAACAAATAAATATATATTCCATAATTTTTTTCTATTAACTCTATAAATTAAGTCAAATCTAATGCAATAGCAGCATTTTATAAAACTTTTAGGAGATATAAAACGTAGTCATATTTTCTACCAATAACTTTGATGTCAGAGAAGCGTTTTTTCTGACATTTTGAGTTGAATAATTAAATAATTTAAACAAGCTTTTACGTAAAAGAAAAATCAACAGCATTCGAACTTTTAAATTTTATTCTTTCTCAGTTTCAGAGAAATTCGAAGATTTCGGAATTACTTTCAACTGATATTCATAGTAAAATCAATTCAATTTAAAAAAATATTTTCAAAATTAAAGCTCAAGCTTTTAAATAAACGTTACGCAATGTATATTTTATAAAGTAATTTTTCTGAAATAATGTGTAACACATGATATCTAATCGCTAAACTCTGGTATCAGATAATCGTAAGAATAATAATCTCGAAAAGGCAACAATTTCTGAAAAAAATGTTTCAGAAAACAAAGAGTTCTATGAAAACAGGTTTGCGGCCTACAATAGCAGGAACGAACCGTCAGTCGTTATTTTTAGAAATATATCACAAAAATTCTGAGGAAAAAACAGCCGCACCTTTATAGCGTGTTGTAGTCGTACAATTAATCTTATCAAATAATTTCGACATCTCAAACTCTTTCTGGTTTGAAAGGCATTTCGCAATCATGAAAAAATGTTTTTTTAATCTCATTTAATAAGTGATAAGTTACCACACTTAAGTAAAAATGAAGTTGAAAGGTTTCTTTCCTTTATAAATGAAATTTCGTAATTTTTTCCTGGGTATTTTACAAAATTTCTTAAAATAAAATTTACTTATATAGATTCTTTACAATTTTTTGTATTTTCAGAGAAATGCAATATGATTTCATTTATCTTAATAATTTATTTTTTATTATTTTGTAATAAAATAGTTGTTAGTCCTAGACCTAGATAAAATAACTCTTTGTATTAAATTGCCCTTTTGGAGTTGCTAATGCTATTTTGTCATCTGGGTTCGTGGAAAAAAGTGTCCACAAATGACTTTCTATGGACTGCAAGTATTATGTTGCGATGATTACACATTTCTATAAAGTAGGATACCATATATCAGTTAGTGCACTTTCTTTAGAGATAAACTTTGCTATAATTTTATTGTCAAGCTTTTCTTAAGTGAAGTCAAGATCTAGTTTCATAACAATTGTTTCAATAAGGTAAAAACTCATGTAAAATTGCTTAAAAATTCGGTTTTCAATGCTCATTTTCCATTTCCAGGATGATTATATTGATTGCAAGAACTTCGCTTGTCGATGATCATGTTTTAAGCATACGAGAAAAAATTTTCTACCAAAAATTGAATTCTAAGAATGATATCTTCTTTACACGACGTACAAAATATTGAGTATTTTAAAATAATAATAATAATAAAAGCATTATTATTTTAAAGAATAAATTATAAGAAAATTATTCACATTGAAAATCAGTGCTTCGCGATATGTGTGAATACCATTACGTAAAAATTCCATAAAAGGTATGAGCGTTTTCGCCCTTTATTATGAATAGTCTGCATGTTTTTTTTTTCGTTAATATCTTCAAATTAAAATAATCAAATTTACATATTTTTGAATGTAAAAATATGCTTTGTTTTTAACTAATGGTGACATAACTATTATAGTTATAAATATTTTTCAGAAAATGTCATCTTTCCTATATGTTTGTTAACCTTTTATTTTAGTTTAACTTATAAATATCTAGTAAATATCCATATTAATTTAAAAGAAAATAGAGGAATAACAGTATTGCTATTAATATTTTTATAATGAAGTTACTAACTAATGTTAACTTCAGAAACATTTAAAATAAAGATAATTCAATAATATTATTTTAAAATTATTATTCAATAATATATTTTCAATCCAAAGCATTTTACTTATACAAAAAAACCCAGAAGTTTAAACTATAATATAAAGCAAAAGTTAGGTAAAAGGACTATTTTCTTCAATATCTTATAATTTTAAAATATTTATTTAAATTCCTATTTTATTATTGGCTAAAAGAAATCAGCCAAAATAATATAAAATAAATAACTACTTGTAGATACATAGTCTCGTCTACAGAAACCATTTCATGATATAAATTCCCGACTTGATTAAGTTTTAAACACAAAATAAAGACGAAATATAATCTGGTTCTGGTTAAAATGCTAATTTTTACATTCGTTGATAAACTGTAGACTAAACAAGCATTCAATTTTTATTTTTATGTTTCATTATTTATTGGCATTTTCACTTTTCCTCTACTTGAAGTTTGTCTTGGGAACAGATGTAAGAAAATTTATACCACAAGCATCATCTTAGTTATTATTAATCGTATTTAAATATTTGGTGCCAGTCGCAAATCAACTTCCAGAAGACTTTTCCGGCGGGTAAAATAAACAAACGCAATAAATCAATAGATCTTTCTTTTGCTAATTGCAAGTGAATGGAGATGAGAGGTTATCGTTAAATGTATGTAAAAAACGTAATATATATGTATATATATAATAAGATGTAATTTGAAAAGCAAGATAAATCAAAGAAGAAACTATAAAATTTAATACCAATAAGACAAAATCAAAAAAACAATATAATACAAATACAAATGGGGGAAAAGACATAGGGACCATGTCTTCATCAGGAAGGTCAACTATGCAAATAGGACATTCTTTTTCTGAGAAGCACAAAAGACAAAAGTCTAAAAATATTCGTGCTATTCCCCTGAAGAGAGTACATATAAAATGAAATCGCAACTATATCAAAATTGAAGAAAATGGAATCAAAGTAATACATTGAAAAATAAGCAAAGTGATACATTGAAAAAATACGATGAAAACTGCTGATTAAAATTACTATAACGTTGTTTAATAATTTTTATTCTTATCGTTTCTATAGGAAATGTTAAGATGAATATTCAATTAAGAGTAAGTAATAAAATCAATCAGCTTATTAAATAAATCAACTTCTTTAAAAAGTGGCCAAGAATTGGTGAGAATATAAATAATGTGAATAAACATTATAAATAATAAAAATGGGAGTAAATTCTATTCACAGTATTATAAATATGAATAAAAACTCGTTATTGATTTACAATATTCCAAAAATCAAAATTAGAGTTTATCAAACGATTATTACAAAAAAAGCGACAAATTTTTGGAAATTATTTAATATTGCCGATTATTTATTTATGATGTTAATCTTCAGATATTATTTGAAAAGACATTTGAATCAAGCAACAGAAACTTTAATTTTGAATTATTCAAGCGTATAGCAGGAAAAACGAAGTGATTCGTTTTGAAAATATAAACATGGCACACTTCAAAAGTTTTTAGAAATAACGCATAGTACTCATTATTCAATCGAAGCAAATAAAGAGCTGTGTCTAAGGTTAACGCAATTACTATGTCGTTTTGATTTTCGTAACTCCCTAGGTTGAGGTCAATATGCTATTGTGTCTTAATTTATATCGTACACCAACTTTGTGATAGGACCGGATATGCTTACGTATCAATGACCGGAAATTCTGTTGCCGGAAAACAAAATTATAGCTAATACGATTCTAATTATGTTTTTACTGCATGTAATATTAGGTTTATTGAGAAATTTGCGAAAACTGTTGTTTTATTTTCACATTAGGTACTTGATTAAAATGTAAATATGTCTTAAAATTTGAAATATTGATTAGTACTACTTTAGTTATAGAAACGATTGTATAGTTTTAAGAACGAGGTAATAATTTTTATTTAATAATTAATTGAAAATACTTAAAAAGGTTAAGGAATGTATTAAAAAATATAATGGAAATATCCATACTTTAATGAAGCAATTATACTCAAACAAATGAATCTGGTATTCAATTAAATGAACTTCTATTCATCATAATATTCAAAATAATAAGGAAAGTGATTATGTAAATTGATTTTATAACAGCTAAATAATCAGTGCCCTTATTTCAAATTCAAGAGTCTCTTGATAATAAAGGTTAAAAATTAAAAACACATAATTTTTTTTCTTGCCATTTTTATTTTTAAACCCAACGTGTTTAAGCCCTCTAAACTTTACACTAATTTAGATTTATATTTAAGAAGTTAATGTGTGTGTGTGTTTTTATTTATTTATTTTTTTACCTGACTTATAAGTATATTGAGAAAGAATATATGAACTTAAGAGAAAGATATTTCAAAATATAATTTAAAATTTTAAAAGTGTTTTTTCTTATTTTTATATTTTTATTTCAAACACTTTTAAAATGTAATTTAACATAATTTTTGTTAGTTATCCTTTTTGTTAGTAAATGAATGAAAGCCGCACTGTTGATAGAATTGGAATTATTTATCAAAATATTTTATCAATGATCGTTACTTTTGTTTTCTAGAAATTGATAATTAAATTATTTTATCATTTCTGATATTAATAGATTAATAATTAAATATTTAACCCTTTAATAAATAAATATAATTTATTTGTGT
Source organism: Latrodectus geometricus (assembly GCA_026290005.1). NCBI lineage: Eukaryota > Metazoa > Arthropoda > Arachnida > Araneae > Theridiidae > Latrodectus > Latrodectus geometricus. The sequence continues at coordinate 13,676 of JAPDSC010017573.1, forward strand.
AAATATAAAGGTATGGGAAAAATCTATGCAAAAGTATTTATTTTTTAATGGAATAAAATATATGTTATCTCTATTTTAGTTTAATTCTGTATTTCCTTCCTTTGTTTTTTCAAAAATACTATTGAAAACAGTTTTGTGGTTACTTCATTATGTTATTTTTACAACAAATTAAAAAGTTTAATAATAAACAATATTTTACTTTTACTTCACTGATTTTGAAAATTTAAAATATTAAAATGAATTTTTTTTATTCAAGGAAATATGAAATTCTTCTTATTTATACATAAAAACATTTTTAAATATCATCAGTTGTTTTGATGATTTTAAAAATGAAATTTAATTATCAAGTGATATAATAATTCTAAATTATTTGTAATATTGTTTTCTTCTAATTCTAATAAATGGTTTTTTTAAATTTGCATATTTTAAAGTTTTTTTTTTGTTTGTTTATTTAGTATATTGTTTGAAAAAAATGTTCAATAATTCGTGAAAATTTTAAGGAAGAAGATTTTTTAGTATGCTCATCAAAAAATTAGAAGAAAACAGCTGTAAAAGAATTTAAATGATAATGTATAAGTTTGTAGCTCTTAGGCAAGCCGCACATTGAGGCGACAGCAGACAGGCAGCACGACGTCGCGCCGTAAAAACTGGTTCTCCCTGTGCTGCGCACGCAGATTGAAGCAGCATTTATCACGACCGCGTAAGCGTTGCTTGAGCTACAAGTGTCTCCCGTTTGTGACTTGCGCTCTTTTTATCGCTTGTCGCTGGCGCGTTGCATCGTATCTCTTTGAATGCGTGAAGGGAAATATGCATTGTAGAACGAAATTTCTCGATTTTTTTTTTAATTTTTAATATAATTTTATTTTTTATTATATATAATTAAAAATATGTAATTTAAAAATTTTACGAAATTTAGGTAAAATTCAAGTGTAACATATTTTTAATCGATAATTATTTGCTTTTTAAATAAATCCTCTTATGAAATAAATTTTATGTAAGTCTAATTTCCCTGTTTTATATGGATAGATGTTTCCAAACACAGTTTCTAAATTTTAAAAAAGTTGCAAATTAAAATAATCTTGTAAAATTAATTTAAATAAAATATTAGAATTAAGAATCTTTATCCTTATAAATTTCTATGGATTTTAAAATTCATATTTCTAGTACATTAATATAATATTGTTCAAACTAACTTTTAACTAGCATGAACAATTAAAAGATTTACCATTTGGATTACTCAATTATTTTACAATACTTTGTGTAATAAATTAATAATTTCCAATCAAATTCTTAATTATTTTTAGTTTTGTAATGATTTATATTGAACTATTAAGTTATATTACATAAATGTGCATTTATACTTATGTAATATAACAAATTTAAAGTATGAAATAACTAACAAAAATATGTAAACAGTTATTAATATATTTAAAATAACTAATAAAATATTTGCCATTTTTGAATCCGTTAACTAAAGAAACGTATTAAGAATATTCATTATGTTTTTGGCAGAAATTTATCAAATAGTTTGGAGACTATACTGTATGTGTGTGTGTGTGTTTGATAGTTATCTTTGGAATATTTTATAAAAAAATTTTCTACGATGGTGGCATTTTTTTGGGCTATTGTTTGTGATATAGGTTTCATTAATTGATTTTAATATATTTTCAGATGTATTTTTAAAAGAAACTTTTTATAGTTTTGAGTAAATATTTGCAGTTTGTTATAAAGAGAATATTTTTTGCTCCTTTAACAAACTTATTATTCTCCGACTAGTATTTAATGTATATGATTTAGCTTAGCTTTAAAATTAACATGTCATAGCAAAAGATTATTATGATCTTATTCCCAAATAAGTACTGGAAAGTATATCTTATTAACTAATTTCTTTAAATAAATGTTACATAAAAATCAAACTTATTTTCAGTTATAACTTTACACCAAACAATAAATTCATCACTTTAGCATATTTAGCTATTTTTTATTTAGAAAAAATTCCAGTTTGTGCGTGAATTTGACTTTATTTTATCCATGGACATAATTTTAAAAAAGTAGTATAAATTTAATGATATGTTAATCATATTACAATAATAATAAATTGGATTGAAAAAATGTACCTTTGTTTTTAAAGTACAATGAATAACATTCAATAGAAATCGGTTGAATTTTGAAATAATAATCCCAAATTTCTTAAGTTTTATATCTTGCCTATTGAGATGATTTTATTTTTTAAATGCGAGACACCAAACTTTAAATATTTAATAAAAACGACAACGCGTTAGCCACATAGTTCTCAAGCAATCACAGAAACAGAAGATATCCGCTCAGATGTATTGCGCATGCGTGAGATCTTCCTGCCGTCGCTTCAGTATGTGGTACTTTTACACATGTATCTCGCGGGCAGCAATGCGGCCGGGAAGCGATACGTGCGCGTTGGAGACATGCTGCCTCAATGTTCGGCCTGACTTAACATCCAGGTGTGTTAATCATAGGAGAAGAAAAATTACTAAGAGTAGGAGAGTTAATTTATAAATCTATTTCTTTTGAACAGAATGATTGTATATGTTACTGCAGAAAAAAGAAATTTTGAAATAAATTTAAAAGAACGATGATATTTCATTTGTTTTCAATACTAATTAAATTTTTCAATATGCAACACAAATTTTATAAATGTATGATCGTCTAAATATGGGAAAAAAATCAATTAGAATAAAGAAGTAAAATCAAATAAAATAGTAATTGCTGCTTAGTTCATTAGTTTGAATTAAAACTAAGAAGTTAACATCTGAATTGAATATATGATTTTAATGTTACAAATGTATACTTTGTTATTAATATAGAAATGAAAGAGTAATAGCGGCGTAGAGTTGTTTTTCTAAATAAAGATGAGAAATCAACATTCTCATTGATTGCTTGTCTTGTTTTATTTTTATTTAATAGTTAGTGTTTTATACAACATTTTATCATTACTTTTCATTCATAGAAAAATATTTTAAAATAGAAACACTTCACAAAACAAGAAGCAAAGAAGATAAGTTAAAGGGGTAAATTGCTGGTTGAAGAAAGAACTATGAAGAATTGTTTGAAGTAAAAAACATTATATAAGTAAGTATTTAGTTATATTGGAACTTAATTTATTTTAAAAACAGAAGTTTTTTCTTTTAATAAAACCAACAAAGTTGCGTGTAAAATAAGTTATTTAATAAATAGAAATGATAAGGTAAATAAATTTTTTGAGCTTCGGACATGAAAATAATTTTAGAATGATCATTTTATAAACTAACTACTAATACTAATTATTAACTTAACTATTAAACTAATTAATTATTAACTTAACCATGTCTATCACCTTATTCGGATATAAAAAAGATTCATAGGCAGACTGTGCGTGTCAGAGGAGAAATGCGAAATCAAATAGATCATGTACTTATTGACTCCAGACATAGACATTTCTAGGAGCCAACACGCTATCCCGATCATTTTCTTTTTATTGCCAAGCTAAAATTTCCAATGATTGGAATCTAAAGGAAGGGAAACTTAAGCGAGTTAACTGCAAGAGACTGAAAGATGAGGTCACAAGTAAGAGCCTCCAGTCAAGCTTAGGTGAAGCACTTCTCTTAACAAATTTCGTTGAAATGGACACTGGAGTGGTAACTAAACAGAAAACGTTAAACGATGTCATCATAAGTACAGATAATGATTTACTGATCACAACGGAAAGAATCAATTCATATGATTAGTTCGTCCAAGAGTGTATGCTGGTATCTTAAGCAAAGATGACTGCATATAAAAACATGTTAGAAAAAAATATTCAAGAAGATAAGTTGAAGACTACAGAAAAGCAAGGAGAGTGCAGAAAAAATTACACTAGTCAAAAAAAATAAAAAAAATTTAACGAAGATCATTTTAAGAATATAGAACATCTATGTGGATCTAATGAAAGCAGAGCTTTCTTTCATAAACTAAGTCTTGGCGGAAAGAGTTCCACTTAGAATTACTTCTTGTAGAGACAAAAACAAAGTAAATTTGAATGATAGAAGATAAGTTCTTAACCTATGGAGTGAATATTACAATGCTTTGCTGAATGAGATCTCACGGGGGGGAGGGTTTGATCATCTCTATTCCTGATGCTAATGATAAGTTCGTTCCACAACCATCCTAATTAAAATTATAGAGGGAGTCGAGAGATTTACGATAAAAAGCTCTGGGTTTAGATTTCATTCCCCAGAACTCATGAAAAACATAGCATCTAAAAATGCTAAAGAAATTCATAAAAATATGTAGTGTTCTTATTGATTAAGTGTGGATTAATGAAATTTTACTTGGTGGGTGGAAATTGAGCTTAATATGCCTCATACATAAAAAAAAGGTGATAGATGCTTTAACTACAGAGGCATCAGTTTGCTCTGTACTTTCTATAAGTTATTCTCTATTATATTATTTAATAGGCTAACTGTATATACTGAAAACATTATTTGCGATTATCATTGCAGGCTTAGAAGAAGATCAATAACGGAACAGATTTTTAACTTAAGACAAGTTTTGGAGAAGACCAAAGAATTTGATATTAAAGCTCAGAGCTTGTTCATTGATTTTCGAACAGCTTTTGACTCAGCGAGTAGAAAGTAACTTTTATATTCAATGGAAGAATTTATATAATGTACCTCAAAAACTCATTATTTTTTTCGCAATCATTTTAAGGGAAACTTAGCTGTGAGAGTAAGCATACAAAAAAAATTGTCGAAACTTATTTTTTCAGATGGCCTCAGGCCAGGAGATGCACTGGCTTGCCTACTCTTTAATCTTGCTCCCTAAAAAATTGTCAAAAACTCTGCAATCAACACTAGATGAACAATATCTCACAAATCTGTGCTAATTTTTTAATTTGAAGATAACATCGCCGTTATCACCTTTCTGCTAGAAGCGCTTAAACAAGCCTTCATTTAATTGGAAAGTAAGCGAAAAAAATGTATCTTAGAATCAACAAAGCTTGGATGAAGTACTTGTTGATTACCTATTTTGATGACACATATCTTGAAATGGGAGATTACAAATTTCAAGTAATTAACATTTTCATCTAATTGGGCTCTGAATTAAATACTGTGAATAAGATAACGTCAGAAATACGTAATAGAATTGCTGTTGCTAACAAATGTTTCTATGGAATGCACATATATTTAAAATCTAATCTGATCAGTAGGAAAACTAAATCACTCTATAGAAATCTGATAAGGCCATAGCCACATATACCGCTGAAACGTGGCGAATACCGAAAGTAATAAAAAAATCTTACTTTGGATAAGAGCAAATTCGGAACTTTATAAACTAGCCAGATATAATAAAATTTAATTTAATACAACGACTGAAATGGACAGGACACTTGATCAGGATGGAGGATGGTCGAGCCACAAAAACGATCTTCGAGGTTTAGAAAACTGGAGCTCGAAAAAGGGAAAGATCAAGGATCTGTTGGATCTACTGTCTCGAAACAGCATAAAATATTGGCAGAGTCTATTAAAGTGGAGGACAGTCTGAAAATCTTCTCTGCTGAAAGCCAGGGCTGATGTGCTTCTGGGGAAGTAAGAAATTTTTTTATTCGTATACAATATTAATTTTATTTTAGTTAAAATATCAACCTTTACAAATGTTATTATTATAAAATAAATATTCCATAAAGAATAAACAATTTATATTTCTTTTAACATAGTCAACTTCATCTACACAGATTTTAAAATTTTCTTTGATTACGGGTTAACCAAATAAAAAAAGCAAATGTTATTTTTTTTTATTTTATTTCTTTTTGCCTCAATTGTTATTAATAAAAGGATTTAATGTTCATGCAGAATTTTATTATGTTTAAAAAATTTCTACTGCTTCTTTGACTTGGTAAATTCATAAAATATTCAAAATAAAAAAAATTCACTTGAGAAAAAAAGGCTTTTATGAATTGCTATTAAATATTTGCTACTTTCATTACAATTTCGTGATAGTGTTACATTAGTCAAAATGAAATGATAACACCAAAAAGAAAAAATTGTGCATTTACTGGAATTCTTAGAGTTGTATGCATTCCTATGCAAATGATCAAATTTGAATGCAATTAACTCCAATAATGAATTAGGAAATGAGTTTAAGCGCAATAAAAACAATTAGGTTTGCTTTTTTTGTCAACCACAAAATAATATAAAATGTCTGATTCATTTTGTGGTTTGATGGTTCGACAACTTACTATTATCGCCATCTATCACAAGTGGAAAAAGGGCAGAATCCTTGAACTGAGAGACGTTAGTTTATCTTTCCGGCAAATCAATCGGCATACGTGCTTAGATCGAGATATTAAAGCTGTTCAACGTTGCGTATCCCGGTGGTTGTTAAAATTACAACAAACTCAGATGGTTCAAAGTAAACATCTGCCTGATTGTCGCTTAGAAAACTGGAATATATATGCAAAGAGTTTTACTGTATTACAATTAAAAATTTACACTACATACCAAAATCAGAAGTTTTATCACCATCTATGCAAACCTTAAGAAGAAAATTTGACGACATAAATTACGGGCCAAATACCAAGCAATATTTGTACCGTTGACCCTTAACCTACCCAATTAAAGATTAGCATACTGTAATGTAGAGCTTCTTCTTTGATAAATCTCACTTGTGTCTTGGATGAAATAATGACCGAAGATTGATTTAGAGACATGGCTAAATCAATCATTTCTTGATAAGATTTATTTACTGCGATGATTAATCTAAACCAAAAAAGTATGGCTCTTAAAAGGTCAACTCTTAAGAGTTCAATTTGCCTGTGTGTAGGTTTGAATTCTATTTCACGCCTGAATATTTAATGTGGGCAGAATCCATTTTACAAGGGAGAGCATCATCAAAAGAACCTTTGTGAGCAAAATTGTGATTATAGAATAGCAAACTAAAGCAATTCTAAACAATGATTTTGTGTCGCCTTAAAAATTGTAATAATGGAGTATTACGCATAGTTTATTTTTAATTTCTCTAAAACTATATTCTTAAGGGATACGAATCATTATGTTCTTACAAAATTGAACCCTCTCAATGTATTGAGATTTGGAAAAACTTAAATCGTGCATCTAGTTTGCATGAAATACTTTGAAACCTAAATTTATATAAAGTAAAAAGAAATAATTTTTCCTAATGGTTTGAATAGAACCTAAATTTTGTGAGACTCAAATATAAGAGATCAAATTACTTTGTGTGATCCAAACATTGCCGCTTTAGATTCCTGATATCAGATTTCTCAAAGCAATAAATAATGAAAAGTGAGCTGGAATAGATAAGGATCTTCGAAACTCTAAAGATAATGCATTTCTGAAAAAGACTCTTAATTAATTTTCGTTCTTAAAAGTGTCATTGCAGTATTACGGACACATCAAAATAGGTGTGATATTTTAAATAACTGGAAACCAATGAACTGTTAGTCGTTAATATCAAATATCTCAGAACTTTGAAGTTACAAATTATTTGAAGTGAGATTCAAAAAGTGGACGATTCTTATTTGTCACTCAAGCAGTGCTACAAATGATTTCCATGTTGATGATTACCGAAAATGCGGAATAGGTTGTCCGGATGTTTCGATACAGATACTATGATACTAAGAAAGCTAAAAGACAGATCAAGAAATGATTTTCCAACAAACTACTGGAACTTATCGATATAACCATTTGTTGTGAGGATGGTGTAGTTGTTAAGATGATAGCTACAGTGTTGAACATGCAATATTTGTGTGCAGAATGCGTAACTCGTTGAGGTACTTCAACATATTTTTTATTAAATAGCTCTGTATCAGACGCAATTCAGAGTGGCTTTATCACTAGTAGTTCAATCCATTAATTTTTTACTCACGGAAGAGAATTAAACGGATTTTAGAAGTTTCCATTGCTGATTGGATGTTATGTAGAATTGCAAAAGAATAGCAGGCATTATAGTTTGTCATTCATATACTTAACCATGTCATTTTTATATCAAATAGAGTGACTCGTTTCGTTAGTGAAACACTTGATACCCTCAATATTAGAAGATAATTGTATCATTAAACAAAGGCCTGCAAATCTGATGTATTATCACTTTGCGATGTGATGATTAACTTAATCATCACATCACAGGTGTATCTTTTCCAACTGTCATAATTATCAACATTGGATGATGTTCTCAACATATATAATTTGAGTAACTTTGTTAAATTTAAAACTACAAGGCCACGCTTTGATCATTAACATACATAGCGGTGCAGACTGGCTCAGGATTGTACTTTAAGGTTAAAGCGTTCGGGATATTCGCACATCATCAAGCCCCTCGTAATTTTGAACCATAGTCAGGTAATTGTCACCTAAGCTGGTACCCTTCTCTCCACACCACATTAACTGAAGGAGTTTTGGCGTCTCCTCCGTTGGTGTGTGTGGTCAGATTAATGTGGACATGTCCCTATCCCATGGGGCACCAGCAACACAGTGACGGAGAGTGTGGTCACTTTCCAAATCACTACCCGAGGCAAATGATGCTTTATTTTGATGATATTTGGTCACTAAGAGGAATATTTAAGTTTGTTTGTTCATTAACCATAAAGTGGTTGTTTCTTTCATTACAGTTGAGATCAAGTGTACGCCAATTTATTTTACTTTTATTTAATCTGCGAGTTAAGCAAATAATTGTTTTCACCAATAGTGCTGAATATACAGTCCACAATCAAAAACAAGTAAATGTGTGTGTGGGATCAGCTCTTCGAGTAGTTGGAATAAAAATTTTGTTGAATATCTTAATGGAATTAGTTATTTTATATATTCTCGGAGATTTTGTCTCGATGACACTATTAAAAAATAAATACTTATTAATTATTAAGTAAAGATAACTTTATTTCATGTAGTAAGTAAAGCACATTGATATTAGTATTTGATTGTTTATGCAAACAATAAATAAATCATAATATGTGTTTGTATCTATTCAAAAGTATATGTGCATATGTTTTTTGCCCAGCATTACTATGAATATTTCATAACAAAAAAAGTGTATTAAAGTATTAAAGTGTAAAAAAAGATATTAAAGAGTATATACATTAATATTTCAAACAAACAAAGTGTAGTAACAAAATACTGATTAATGAAAATTTTGTTTTTATTTCTCAGAATTTTAAAATCATTTTATCATGTTATTAATGCATATTTGTGAAAAAATTCGCATGTACACAATGTCAAATTTAAATCTTGGGTACTACATTTGCAGAGTATCTAATATTTTACAAATTCTTCTGTAAAAACCAATCTTTTTATAAAAATTTCCAATAGATTTTATTGTGTCTGTTACGAGACAGAGATATCCATGGTTTCAAGCGATTTCCAATGAATTCCAGCAATGCGCACTTAGACACAAGCCCTTAAACTATAGCTGAAAAATTTTGAAAAACATTGCATCATTTTCGGTTGACGACAATATGAATTCAAAAAGACTTTGAAGAACATTTTGAACAAATACATTGATTGTTCCAAGTACGCGAAAAACATGACATCGAATTCGTCTCTATGGATTGAATTCTTTAAAAATTGAAATTAAAAATATTTTTGTTCATTTTGTTAATAAACCAATTTTATATGTAAAGACTAAAGCATCTGTTTGAGAAACTATCTTCCATTGACTGGAGCCATTAGCATCTTGACAATAGGAAAGAAAAAAAAGCAAAATAAAAAAGGAAAGACAAGACATCCACTTTATGGTTAGTGTAAATCAGCAAGGAGGAGTAAAATGTTTATTTATTTTATTATTGTTATTATTATTTTTTTTGCATTATCCTTTTTTCGAGTATAGTATGGTATTTTCTCTATCAGTTAATGGTATCACATTGAAAATTTATTGATTTTAACAATCAAGAAACTTTGCATTTGTGAATCATTTTCCAATAAGGTAAAACAAATGTTGCATTTTTAAATTTTTTTTATTTTATTTATTTATTTATTCATTATTATTATTATTATTATTTTTTTTTTTTTTGCCTTAAATTAGAAGAAATTGAGCTTCTTATTTATTTTAATACATAAAATTCAATTTTTTCTTTCTCAAGCTTTCGTTGTGAACCGTATCTTTCCTTTTTTTTTTATCTTCATTCATTTTGAAAACGTTTTATTGATTTAAAAATCATGTTGTCCATCATAAATGAAATAATAAATGCGTACAAAGTTATGATTAAAATACATTTTAGCAATAAATTCGGTGTTTTTCACGTATTTTTTTCCGTGTGGCGAATATGCATGAAATATTTACTCATACAACTTACATACTTTCTTTGCTTGATGGAAAAAAGAACATTACCTAAAAAAAGAAATTCAAATGTAAAATTTATAGTATGTCAAATTTAAAACAATTATAAAATGGATGTAGCATATATTAGTTTTAAAATATCATTTCATAAATGAATTTGTATAATGAGATACCTCACATAAATGATTCATTATATATATATATATGAGCCACATAAATAAAAATTTTGTATTAAATTATTAGGCAAACATTTTTGCAAAATGAAAGTAAAGGCTTTTTAGTGCTGCCATCTTGTGTTGATAAAAGTACTTAATAAATTTTGAGATAATAATAAAAAGTATAAAGTGCTGCTATCTATTAATAGAAAAATTAAACTTCTTTTTAAAAATATATTATATATATATACTGTTTCTCGTTAAAAACAGTTCCCCATAACCCATTACATTCTTAATACATTAGATTTTTAGAATTTTAATAGAATTTTTCACAACTTTAACTTACATTACATGTTGTAAGATCTAATTCAGAACAGAAGGAGGCTGCCAAAGAAAATTTGAAAAATTGTAAAATCTTTTAGCCAACTAAGAAGAGTTTAAATTTTTTTAGAATGTTTGATAATTTTAGAACTTAATGTTCTAAAATTGATGGTGCTACGTTTTTAAAATTCAGCACTTATAATATCCTATGTCTCATTTCTATAAGGAATACACAATTTACACGGCTTACACTTTTGATTATACATTTCATAGTTTCTCAATGAATTTGTTAAGATATAAATTATGCAGGTATGTATTTTTATGTTAGCAAATCAAATTATGTTAAAAGTCATGTTATGAAATTTTCATCATAATAAAATAAGAATAAATTTTTCTATACGAATTCTTCCCATTCAATAAACAATATTTATTATAAATTTTTTCTTAATTTCAAAATAATTTAAAACCTGCATTTAATAATCTCAGTTTCTTTTTGTATCCAATTAATATTGATTTTTCCCTATAACTAATAAGGAGGAGGAATATTTTGACTGTCAATATATTTGGAATACTTTTATGGAAAATTGACTGTTATAACAGTTGAAAATATATTATCAAAGTAAAATCAAAATTCATGATGTAAAATTTATTAATCTTATTCAGTGTTTTATAATTCCTGGATCACATATAATAGCATACAACCCAGGAATTATGTATAATATCAGTAATTATGCTATTTGTGTCCTAAAAATAACATCAATATTGCTTATCATATCTTATATTATATTCTAGAATATACTAGAAAAAATAAAAAAGTTTTTAATGAAATATCTCATTTATTACAAATCAGTATTTGTTATTAAGCAATTACTATTAATTTGGTTTAAAAAATTCTGGAATACTTTTAATAAATAACACAACTGAAATGTTATTGACATTTCGAAGATAAAATTTCTTTTCATTGCTTTGATAAAAATCACATAAAGTAGCTAGTATAATATATAATGAAAATGGTATTTCAGACATCCATATTTAATTTTAAAGAAATTTGTAAGTAAAATTCTAGAAAATCAGTATGAAGAATAATCTCCGGTGGCAGTAATAACTGCCTTAAAATGCCTGGGCATTGAGTTAAGCAAAAGTTGGATTTCATCTATATGTACAGTGGACTCTACTGCTTCATTACGATGACACAGTTCATCCAGTAAGGTAATAAAACATTCGTTTAGCGACCACTGAGGATTCTTTTCCTATTAGTGAGAGATCTGGAAACTTGTTTGTCAGAGCAGCAGCTGAATATTTTCTTCATCTAGGAAGGTCTCTACAAAACCAGCAAATTGCGGTTGTGCATCATTTGCAGAGAATTAATCGAAAAAGGATACAATCGGACTTTAACACAATGGAAATACAATGGCCTCTGAGAATGTATCCTATGAATAGGACAACACGTAATAACCATTTGGCACAGTCCAGAGTCCTCCTAATCCTATCAATTTTGAGAATGTGTCCACGTTCATGGGAACAATTGACCGCAGAAAATAAAGACTATATCATTTAAAAAAAAAAAAAAAAATTTGTTGTTATGACTAAAGGGAAGTAGTTGGAAATTTGAATGCATAAAATTGAAATAAGAAATGTTCTGAGTCGCAATCTTTTTTACAATGTTTAAAAAAATATGACAATCTGAAATTCAGGCACATATTTCAAGTGACACACACAGACACACACGCACGCACGCACGCACGCACGCACACACACACACACACACACACACACACACACACACACACACACACACACACACACACACACACACACACACACACACACACACACACACACACACACACACACACACACACACACACACACACACACACACACACACACACACACACACACACACACACACACACACACACACACACACACACACACACACACAC
>JAPDSC010017573.1:26475-38244 GCA_026290005.1 Latrodectus geometricus
CACACACACACACACACACACACACACACACACACACACACACACACACACACACACACACACACACACACACACACACACACACACACACACACACACACACACACACACACACACACACACACACACACACACACACACACACACACACACACACACACACACACACACACACACACACACACACACAGAGAGAACTTTTATTGTGTTTCAAAAATTTGAATTAAGAAAAGATGGACCAAAAATTATGTAATTTTCTGATTATAAATAAACATAATTCCAGAATAAATTTCTCACCCAATAAAATGAAATGGTTTTTGCTATTAACTTTTTTAATTTAGAAACTTGGGGGGGCTCTATAACAAAGTACGTAAAAAAGCATGATTCATTGTCATATAACACACAATCCTAACATATGTAATACACAATACAATATATATTAATTTGAAAATTTTATAATAAGTTATTATGAAATACAATAATCACTTTATTTAAAAATAGTCAATTACAGAACCAAATGCATTTCAGGATATATGTATACATATATAATTATATAGAATATGCATAAAAATATTTTTCACACATTATAAAAATTTACGATACTTTCAAATAACATTCAATGATCACATGAAAAATTACAATATTAATTTTAAATTTGCTATATTAAATAATAAATTTCTTGACTTATAAAATTCATCAAGTAATTTTATTTGAAAATCCAGGAAATAAAGAAAATTCTAAACACACACAGATTTTATAATAGGTAAAAGTTACTTTACACTTGTAATTCAATTAAATGCATAATTTAAGTGGAGATTAAGTGCATTAGAAAGCACACTACAGTGAATATGAATATTAAGTTTATAAAATATGTTATAAAAGTAATTGTATTATAATTTCAAATATATGACTCATTATACTATTTCGGAGAGCGATTAAATTTTTAACTCATGGCCAAATATTTCATTTTGTTTCCTGTGCTTTGAAATTGACCAATTTATATTATATTATTAAAACAAATGAGATATAATGTGAAAATAATATAATAAATTATGATATCAATTAAAGTTAAATCTAATAATGTTAAAGTTATTTAAATTATACTTCAATATATTTTTAATGCTTTATGATAAGAAATAGAAAGAATAGAGAGATAACCCTGCACTGCATAATATGAAGATTTAAAAGCATTTTACTTAATACTATAGTTAACCTATATTAAAGTTAGTTGCCTCCTATTTAATTAATATAAAGTTTGATGGATTTTATTACAATTATATAAATTATTAAAAGAAATCAATGTGTTTTTGCAGAATTCCATAACATGCTAATATTTTCACTTAATTTAATAAAAATATCAAAAAACAATTTCCATTATAAATTATTAATTTTCAACATCAGACACTGAATTTTTGTTTTCACATTCAATGCATAAACAAAGTTCTGAACAAAGAATTTGTGGTATACAATAGGTACATTGGTCTAATATTTTTCATCCACACAGTTTTTCATTTTTTCTCAATTAATTCCATAAAAATCTTGAATTTTTTCGGTACAATCCGAGAATAAATATAAGCAACAAGAATTGGATTCCATTTTTAACAGAAATCTTTTTCATGCTAACTGAAAAAATGATGTGCCCTTAAGTGAAACATGTAACAGTTTCGTTAAATTAACAGCAATCAACAAGCTAACCTCCGTAATTTTGCTTATAAAGAAAGAAATCCTGGAATTTCATTGGCTTAAACACCAAATATAGTCACTCATGGTATGAAAAGATCTGCGCTAATTAGTCCGTATTCAATTCCTTTATTCGGTTTTTATTAATTAATGAGCATTTTTTGTAACTTGAACATTATATTTTTGGATATTAATGAATATTTTAAATTTTTATCAATCATTGAAATGTAATCCCGTTCTATGATAAACAAACTGACGTTAAATTGATTGATAGCCTGTGGTCTACAAAAGGTGATCGATATGTATATTTATTGATTTATTGGTACCCCATATCATCACATCAGTACATCGATGTAAAATAAGGTTGCTGTTTACGTTGGCAATGTGTGTTCTCCACTATGCTGTCAGATACAGAGTAGACCACAATGATGTTGCAAATAGAACCGGGATTAATTTGAAAATACGACACTACGCTATTCCTACATCCAAGTTCGCTGTTGAATACACTACATAGAGCGCTCTTGTCTGTAAGGTAAAGTTAAGGATAGACGAATAATTAACAGTCCATGGTGTTGCAAATGTCGTCAACTTGTTTATGCAGATACTTGATGTCTTGCATAAGATTCCCTTTAACTGAACTCAAGGCTCGTGACAAAGTTGTTCGATTTATAAAGTCCATGCGGATAATAAATCTTTCTTCTTCGTTGTTAGTGATAGTAGTCCACAGATCATGGCGCTGCATTGCATATTATCGTCCTGAACTCATCAAATCTACATTTTGCAGAGAATCACAGTATCCCGATTGACGTAAGCAAGTATACTGTGATGCGATAAACTTTAATCCAAATAGATTACACACAGTTTTATTTTCATAAGAATTTAATTAAAACATTCTTCGATGGCCTAAATTCTACCAAGCGTATATTCAATTAATCAAATCCGAAGGTTTTTTTTAATATTTAATTATAAAGAATATGGCTTTTTTAAGGAGGTGTTTTTTTTTCAATTCTAATTTTAGAAACCATTTGTATTGTTTTGCAACATTGATTGTTTTACTAATTTCCACTTTTAACAGTTTTATTCGTGTAACAATGGCATTCTACGAATGAGACAAGAATGAAAAAAATTATGGTTTATCCTAAAATCATCCAATGAATTAATCGTCAATTTTTTTCAATCAGTTAAAGTTTAGTTCGTCTGCCTTTCCTGATGTTTTTGTCATTATTTATCTAAACTTTATAATCAAATTTCATTTATTTTTATATATTTGAAAATATAATATGAAAAATTTCTTTTTCATATGACTCTTATCATTTTAACTACCTTTATGTTAAATGGGAAATATTTTACAAACACCATGTGCATTAAATAAACCATTCAAGAATTTACCATTCTAAAATAACCAATTATACTTTGAAAAAGAAAGCAAGAATAAAAAATTTAATCGACTAACTTTGATTAATTTCATATTGTTGCTTTTCATGATTCCGATAAATCAATGATCGATTTAGCCATCCTTTAAAATTTAGAATTAAACCTAAAAAGTTTTATTATTGATTATTTTAGATTTGAATACAAATTGTAATGGAGTAAAATATTTCTTTAGATTTATAGTGGTGCCATCTACCATTGAATAAGATAACATTTATTTTTTTTAATTTACAACCACCGTAATCAGTAGACGTTGTTTACCATATTTTAAAATAAAGTTTAGAATATTATTAACTTTACATTTTTCTTAAAAAAAACTAAATGCAAGAAGAAAAAAATTGTTTCATTTTTTAAAAAATGTTGCATATGCAACATTTATTAAAAAATCAAATTGTTATGTCATTTTTATTTTTTATTAACGTAACTCTGTAACGCAATAATTTATCACTCTTAAACTGTTGCAATGTATAGCTACGTAATAATGAAATGACAAAATTTTTGTGTTGTGTATTCCATATTACATTTTATTCTTCTCATTTTAATCTTTAATGGATACTTTTATTCATTGAAAAGTACTTAGAAGATTTTTTTAAACTTTTTTAAAATTGTTTTTATTACATTAGGAAATATTGGTAGGATATTTATCCAAAATAACGCTATATGTTTTACGACAAATTGCTATAAATTTTGACGAAATTCAAAATTTTAATACTTTATATAATTTTAATAGATTTTTATAGTTCTCGCGTGTCACTATCAGCTAACATACAAATTATAATGATTAATATATAAAAAGTAAAAATTGTTGAATATTCACCAGACTTCTTAAAGTTAAGGATAATTCTTTACATAATTTATTACCATTCGTTTTTGGTGTGTATATATATATATATCGATCAAGTCATTTGTTTTTAATTCATTATAAAAACATCAATTTCAATAATAAATATCAATAAAGTGAATACTGTTGCTTATAATTCTTCACACTGCAGAAATAGGATACAAGGAATGCATATAATTAATCAAAAATATTAATTACCTTTTATAATAATTACATTTAAATACTATAACAAAACGGAAAACTTTGTTGTTTAAGGATTTATTCTTTTAACTGAATTTCATTGTTGATTGTCAGCTGGCAGAACATACTCACATTAATCTCTCATAGCGTCCTATAATTTTCGGTGTGATTTAAAAATTTGAAAAAGAGTTTAATCCTTTACCTAACACACACAGTAGATTTGGCGACATTTGGAAAGTGAAAAAATATTGCTATCTATAATTAAGTTGTTTTCTATTGTTATCTATAATTAATTATCTATAATTATTTTTACTAAATCTATAATTAAGTAAAAATATTGCTATCAAAAATTGGTGAGCTATTGTTTTTGCCATTTTATATTTGTCATATTTCTTGTTAAAACGTTGTAAGGTATGTAAACAGCTTTTTTTGAGATAACTATTATCTTAGTTTTTGCTTAGGCCGATTTTTAGCGACAATAGTAAAACGTCATTTTGTCTTGGGCATTTTAGCGAGAAGTGTCCTCGCTTCATATCTCCTTTGGCGACATTTTTGAAAACTGAGCCAAACGTGTTACGTAAACTAGAATTTTATCATAGAAAATTATAACATCTCAGATATTCATTACTCCAATAATGGCTCAAAATAATAAACGGGACACTTGTGTTTGTACTCTTCGGTCTACCAAAATATTTGCCAGAAAAGTATATAATCAAATAAAATCATTAATTATTCTTAATAAATATTATACGTTCATTGAAAACATTTAAGATTTGTAATATCTTTCAAACATCACTTGTTTATCAGAGTTGGAATACCATTGGTCTCAATTGTAAACAAAGGTATTGTAGAATTTAAAATTGATTTTTGTGAAATAATTGATGAGTCTTAGGTGCACAAAATGCTAATGTAAAATTTAGTTCTATTTTCATAAAACGGAACTGATATTTACTGTCATCTCGTCGATCATTTTTGGAAAAATAAATAAATTATTATCTAATAAAATACAATTTCGTTATGTATTGCTATTTTAATTATTAATTTCAAAGTGTGATGGAAAGAACCTAGCAAATAACTTATATTATCATAGAAACTTTAGGATATAAACTTAAATTTTTTATTCATATTCCAATTATTAAAAAGGCACGGATACAGAAAACTTTATCATAAATTTAAAACTTGCTTTCCCTAAAAATATAAATCGTGAGATTATGAATTTATTAAAGCTCTGTAGAAACTAAGCATAAAAATTTGTTGTTAAAATGCAAATATGTGCGACATATTTTTTTCGAGAAAGAGGTCAACGGGAAAATAGAAGTATTTATAATATTCAGAAAATGAAGAATGTATTATTTAATATAATAAAAAGGCAAACATTTTTCATCAGTAGGATAAATTTGCGCATAGCTGTTTTGTTTGTAGAAACATAAACTTTCATGTCTCCAAATTGAATACCTGCAGTAAAAACATTAAGCTAAAAAATAATATTTACTGACAATTTCTTGTATTATAGTAAAAAATTTTCTCGTCTTCATAAAAGCACACTTTTAAAAGTAAAAAGCATTATAATATTTACACATAACTAAAAAATATTGACTATAAACAACACTACCGAAACAAAGCTCTGTATTTATTTCAAAAAATAATCAGCTAGAAACCATAACGAAAGCGAAATCAGGCAAAATAAAAATAAACACAAAATTTGGCTTTTACTCAGATTACGGAAGAATTTAGAAAATAATTAATAATACATTTTTAAGATTTCAATAAAATATTTTTCGGATTTGCATGAATAATCAGTTAAGTGAATACAAGTGCATAAAATATTTTCCAATTTTAAAGCAAAACTTTTATACAATAAAATTTATTTTATACAATAAATTTTATTGTATAAAATGTTGTCTTATGTTTTTGTTTGTGTTTTAATACCAGAAGTAATATTTATTACTATAAAATTAATTAGATTGTTACGTATAACAGCAATGCTTAATAATTCTAAGAGAAAAAACACTGTAGATATAATATACCCTATGGCAAGCAAAATGAAAGCGACTAAAACATCTTTTAACAATAGTTGTTTGTGGTCATTTGTCCCTTTCACTTTGCTTCTCGCAGTTATTCTAGCTTTCTCTAATTCATCACTTTGGTACTTTACAAATAGACCTGCATTAACCATTCTCGAAATAGTTTCATCAAGTTTTTTAATGCAGCAGAAATCATAAGATACAGCAACGCTCATTTTGTGAGTATACAGGCTTTCTTCTGACAACATATATTTCTCGGTCCCATCCATATCTCTCAAAAATTTCAACTTGACATCTAAGTCTAATATGGCATTATTACCAGTTAAATAGCGCTTAGCTTCAGTTGCCCTAAAATACCAACCGTTTTTATTCACAGTTCTTCCAAGGAAACTGATGTATTTATCTGGGGAAAAAGCAAGGCTTGAAGCAATTGAAGTTCCTTGCAAAAGGTAACATTTATGAGTTCCTTTTCTTACAGCTTCAGAAAGGTCCTGAAAATTCTTTATAGGTTTATGCTGCAGAGGTACAGTCAAAAATGCTAGCAGTGCAGTAGAATATGACATTTTTATCACTAAGGAAAACATATACCATGCTGTAAGCAATACTTTTGCTCTGCAAGAATAGTCTTCCATAGCTGTAGCTTGTCCCAGTAAATTACCGAAAAACTTCAGCCAATGTTGTATGATAGAGCGATTTGATTTTACTAAGAACTTGAATATTATTGGTAAAAATATTATTATGATAAGAACAGCTACCCATATTTTAATCTCGAAAGGGTAAAATATAGTCAGTAGTGAAGATTGTGGACCTGGTTTTCTGACTAAGAATCTCACTCTTTGCATCGTATACGGCACACTAAAATCTATAACTTGTAGTCTTTTTGCTGTCATAGCCAACATTCCCATTCCCAGGTCCGCTTCCTTTCTTAAAACCATACCTACTACTCCTGACCAGTTACCATCGTTCTTCAGCGTGCCGAGCTGTTTATCTTGTGGAACCGTTATTTCATACTCAAATCTCAGGGTTTTCGAGAGAGTATCCAAGAACATACCTTCAACTCCAGAGACTTGTCGGCTTGATCCATTAATTTCAAAAATATGTTTTTCTGGAATGACAGCAACTTTTAATTTCGTTGGAAACTGCATGGCACATTAATAGGCAATATTGGCTGTAATTTTAAAAATAATGATGTATGAACTTTAAAACTATAACCATACTCCAACAATTCAATTAAAAAATGCTCTTAAAGTAAAACTGATGAGACTGCAATAATGTTGTAATCTCTGATGGGGTGAAAGTTATATCTTCTTATACATAAATTCAATAGCATTTGATTAAGATTCTACGATGCAATTCTATAAAAGAAACGTCAATTGATTATTCAACAAACAACTTAGTTTAACAAATTTCACTTCATATTCAAAGGGGTGATATTCGTGTTATTATGCTTCTTTACATTTTGGTTACCATAGTTACTCAATTTAAAGATTTCGATTTCTATTAAATATTCATTTGTTTATATCAATATATTTCTATAGTATTTCAAGTAATGATATCGATTTTATGTTATCAGTTGTATTTGTTGGAAAGTTGACCTTAAGGAATCGGAAGAAATAATTCTTTGGAGAATGATAAGGGAAATAAATTAAATAAAAAGTTTATTATTTATAACTTAGAGGTGCAAATAAATAGTTGAATGCATTGATTATTGGAATATTGAATGAAAAATCAATTAAAAACTAATTGTTCAATAAAGTGAAATGAATTATGTATTTTTGAATATTGGAATATATAAATTGTAAGTTGAAATTATATATTAATCAGTATCGAAAATAGTTATTTTGTATTTTTTCTGAATAAAACGTTTATTTCTAATATTTTTGTAGCTGAAACATGAATATCTTCAGAAAATTCTTCAAATAAATTTTGTTTTTTTGCAAAATAAAATACCACAGAGATTATTTTTAAGGACTATTTAACAATATATTGTTGATTTTTTTTATTTCCAATGGTTGAAGTAGAGCAACAAGTCTAAGAATGTGTTGTAAAAACAAAGTGGAACAATTTCAACTATGATATCTAAACGTTCATTAGATGGAAAAATTGTATCGACTTAAAAGTTTTCTCCCCTCCTATCATTTACATGCATTGTGTATAGCAATGGAGAAGTCAACTAGTACACAAGTGTCTATGGGTTTGTTTTTCTTATAAGGGAACAAATTAATTTGAATAAATATGCCGATACGTCATAAATGATGAGAAAGGCAATCATGTAAACAGGAAAAAATAGCTATTTTATCCTTTCTTGGTTTATCAGGACATTTAAAAAACTATTTTTTTCAATTTTTGGTTTCTATTTTACATAAGAGTTCATTTTAGTGATTTGACTGCGCAAACTGTTCAATAAGAAAATTATTAAATGTTGAAAGAGATTTTTCGTTTTGTGAGGCGTATCAGCAAAACACCTTTTTTTTGGGGCAAGAAAATTTGTTTAATCGTTATATCGAATAGCAATTTTGCTACTACAATACTTACTACAATAGTGAAATTTTCCACTAAAGCAGCACTTTTTTGTTAAATTTTTATGAAAATTAATATTTCTTGACACTGAGAAACCTCATTTGATTACTGAGTTAATGCAACGAAGGACTCTCTGTCGATGAACTTAATGATAATAATATATTTTTAAATTTAATGGGGCAAAAATCTACTTTCCTATTACGAGACAAACTACCTCCTCTTCACAATTAAAGCTTGTATAATGCTTTCTAAATAGTGCATAAAAGGAATATAATATCCAGAAAAAAGTTGCTAGCTCTAATATTTTTTATCTTGAAAACTATGAGTTATCCATATATACATATAGCCACGAATTTTCAGGATATTTACCCACAATTGTCTCCAAAATATTACTAAAATGTACATCCTATGAAATATCCATTTTTTTAAGGAAACTAAATAAAATTTAAATTTGTAGGGAAAACATCAATTTTAAGGGATTTTTGGGTTTTGCTGATAGCTGTATTTCAGCAAAAATTTCAAAGTTTCCTTACTGGATTAAAAAAAGCTGAACAAATCTATTCAAGACTTTATGATTTCGATTTTTGAGTTGATATTCCTTCCAAAAGGTATCTTAAAGTTAGGAATATGTGAATATCTAACAACGCAATAACAATTAAGAAATGTATTTGTCAGAAAAAAATTAAATTTAAGAACAAAATAATAAGTATCAAGGATAAATTTAAAATTGTAATATGACATGTTTTAAATCATTTGTGATGTTTGAAAATTGTAGGGATAACTTTGTTAGTGTCTCGATCAAATAATTTTTACTTTATCAAAAGATGATATAATGCACTAAAACTACTTTTATAAAAATGAAAAATAGTTATTTTAACATTCCCATATGATTTGTATAAAATTTATACACTTTTACAAATTATTAAATAAATGTATTTAAATATTATTTAAAAACACTTCTATTAATTAAATATTATATTTTCTTTTTATTGTGTGGGGGGTTAGATCAATAAATTACAGTCGAAAAGGTGATTGTAATATATATATATATATATATATATATATATATATATATAAGTAAAAATCTACTTCTCTTCAATCATTTCTATAACTTTATAAAATATTAGAGTTTATTGAATGAAAGAAATTATGAAATATATTTTTAAGCATCCATTGCTTATTTTATTTTTATATCTATGTAATACAGTGGATTTAAAATAAGCAAGCACATTAAAGAATAAGCATTGTTATTTGCTATGAATTTGAAGCATCATATAATATTTATATAAAGCTTTAAATGATTTTACGATATAAATGTTTGTATAAATGTAAAAACACTTTTTATTGATATAAACGTCGATGAATATTTAATAAAATAACTTAAGCTTGTGTATTATATATATATTGTATATTATTTCCATTTGTTTGCATTATGTATTTCCTATCGGAATATTCATATTGATACTTTAAAAAATCATTTTTACAGCCGTTATTTATTGTGGAAATTATTAACAGCATGTTGGAGTCCTTTATTCAATTAATAAGTAATATTTCTATTAAACACAAATTAAGGACTATTTAATTGATGCTTTAAACTTAAGACTTTGAAGTAAGTAACAATAAGTTGTTATAAGCATTTGCGAAGTAAGTGATAATAGATAAGTAATTTAAGGAAAAATTGTCAATAAATAAAAGCTATGCAAGAAACAAATGCTTATTTAAATAATAATTAAACAAAAAAAAAGCAACACAAATACATCTATATTTTTCAACAAATTAATAGATATTCACACAAAAGGATTCTAACCTGTCGATATCTAATTTATTATTAATAAAGTATTTACTTGAAATGAATTTTATAACTGATTTATAAAATTTATATAAAAATGATGTTTTTTATATCATTGCTTTTAAAAATCTCAATATATAAAAAATGATATTTTTTATATATTGAGATTTTTTGTTCAAATTTATAAATTCTCAGTGTAAAAGTACTATCTACATCATCAAAAAATAATTTTTAGATTATGAAATCAAAAGACTTGGACTGTTTATTTCTTAAAAGAGAAAAGCCAATCAAAGTAACCTTTTTTTACAAAATATTATATTTTCTATAGAGAAAAACGTGGTTTTCAGCCTGTTGAAATTGCAATATTTCTATTCTTTTATACGAAGCATGTTTTTGACATAAGCATTCTTTGCGATTATATTCTTACAGACTATGAGGATGACACTACAAACATGATATGTAGATGACAAATACTTCAACCTGCTAATATAGTTCATTAGAACTTTCTAGAGACTATACTAGAACATAACCTACACCTGAAAGCGTATAACTTAAAACTTTTGCAATTAATATTAATATTGACGGAGTAAAAACAGCTCGAATTGAATAGTTTTATATTCTTTTAAGTATATTACAAAAAAATTAATTATTGTACGAAGCATTAACTCATTATAATATAACAGCTGTTATATACTGCTGTGACATGGGAAATTATAAAAATCATAGTGATGAACATGGAATCATAGTTTATCATCGTACTATTTTTTCATTGTACTACGGTTGTAAACTTTTTAGAAATGGCCCCGCAAATATAACTATTTTATTAAATAACATGTTAACGTGACATTGAACTTTATATAAAGAAATTATATTACATAATTCTCATATATCTAAGAAAGAGAATATTAGTAACGAATATTAAATAAAGTTACGAATACAAATAAAATATCAAACAGAAAATTCTTCCAAAGCGCTTTAAAAGTAGTCATAAAATTGGCACAATTACGACATGTCCATCATGCCAATTTCTGTATCTTTTTGGAGACTAAGAAATGTTGCCAAGATGACGTAATTGTGACGCAATGCGGCGAAAATATCGTAATTGTAACATAATAAATTCCTAAAAAAGTTTATGCATCTACATAAAAAATGTAAATATATATTTATTTGAAATATTAGGTTGGGGAAAAAATTATCCATTATTTTTTCGATAGACGTCTGTAGTGATCGCTATATCGTGAGGTATCTATCAAACAATTTCAGATTTATGCTCGTTGGAAAGGTGACATTTGACACTAAAATAT
>JAPDSC010017573.1:43244-68973 GCA_026290005.1 Latrodectus geometricus
GTGTGTGTGTGTGTGTGTGTGTGTGTGTGTGTGTGTGTGTGTGTGTGCGTGCGTGCGTGCGTGCGTGCGTGTGTGTCTGTGTGTGTCACTTGAAATATGTGCCTGAATTTCAGATTGTCATATTTTTTTAAACATTGTAAAAAAGATTGCGACTCAGAACATTTCTTATTTCAATTTTATGCATTCAAATTTCCAACTACTTCCCTTTAGTCATAACAACAAATTTTTTTTTTTTTTTTTAAATGATATAGTCTTTATTTTCTGCGGTCAATTGTTCCCATGAACGTGGACACATTCTCAAAATTGATAGGATTAGGAGGACTCTGGACTGTGCCAAATGGTTATTACGTGTTGTCCTATTCATAGGATACATTCTCAGAGGCCATTGTATTTCCATTGTGTTAAAGTCCGATTGTATCCTTTTTCGATTAATTCTCTGCAAATGATGCACAACCGCAATTTGTTGGTTTCGTAGAGACCTTCCTAAATGAAGAAAATATTCAGCTGCTGCTCTAACAAGCAAGTTTCCAAATCTCTCACTAATAGGAAAAGAATCGTCAGTAGTCGCTAAACGAATGTTTCATTACTTTACTGGATGAACTGTGTCATCGTAATGAAGCAGTAGAGTCAGCTGTACATATAGATGAAGTCCAACTTTTGTTTAACTCAATGTCCAGACATTTTAAGGCAGTTATTACTGCCACCGGAGATTATTCTTCATACTGATTTTACTTACAAATTTCTTTAAAATTAAATATGGATGTCTGAAATATCATTTTCATTATATATTATACTAGCTACTTTATGTGACTTTTATCAAAGCAATGAAAAGAAATTTTATCTTCGAAATGTCAATAACATTTCAGTTGTGTTATTTATTAAAAGTATTCCAGAATTTTTTAAACCAAATTAATAGTAATTGCTTAATAACAAACAAATACTGATTTGTAATAAATGAGATATTTCATCAAAAATATTTATATTCTTTTCTAGTATATTCTAGAATATGATATAAGATATGATAAGCAATATTGATGTTATTTTTAGGAGACAAATAGCATAATTACTGATATTATACATAATTCCTGGGTTGTATACTATTATATGTGATCCAGGAATTATAAAACACCGAATAAGATTAATAAATTTTACATGAATTTTGATTTTACTTTGATAATATTTTTTCAATTGTTATAACAGTCAATTTTCCATAAAAGTATTCCAAATATATTGACAGTCAAAATATTCCTCCTCCTTATTAGTTATAGGGAAAAATCAATATTAATTGGATACAAAAAGAAACTGAGATTATTAAATGCAGGTTTAATATTATTTTGAAATTAAGAAAAAATTTATAATAAATATTGTTTATTGAATGGGAAGAATTCGTATAGAAAAATTTATTTTTATTTTAATGATGAAAATTTCATAACATGACTTTTCTCATGATAAATTTGCTAACATAAAAATACATACCTGCATAATTTATATCTTAACAAATTCATTGAGAAACTCTGAAATGTGTAATCAAAGGTGTAAGCCGTGTAAATTGTGTATTCCTTATAGAAATGAGACATAGGATATTATATGAGCTCAATTTTAAAAATGTAGCACCATCAATTTTAGAACATTAATTTCTAAAATTATCAAACATTCTAAAAAAATTTAAACTGTTCTTAGTTGGCTAAAAGATTTTACAATTTTTCAAATTTTCTTTGGCAGCCTCCTTTGCAATTTTGTTCTGAATTAGATCTTACAACATGTAATGTAAGTTGAAGCTGTGAAAAATTCTATTAAAATTCTAAAAATCTAATGTATTATTTATATATTTTTAAAAAGAAGTTTAATGTTTCTATTAATAGATGGCAGCACTTTATACTCTTTATTATTATCTCAAAATTTATTAAGTACTTTTATCAACACAAGATGGCAGCACTAAAAAGCCTTTACTTTTATTTTGCAAAAATGTTTGCCTAATAATTTAATATAAATTTTTTATTTATGTGGCTCATATATATATAATGAATCATTTATGTGAGGTATCTCATTATACAAATTCATTTATGAAATGATATTTTAAAACTAATATATGCTGCATCCATTTTATAATTGTTTTAAATTTGACATACTATAAAGTGTACATTTCAATTTCTTTTTTTACGTAAAGTTCTTTTTTCCATCAAGCAAAGAAAGTACGTAAGTTGTATGAGTAAATATTTCATGCATATCCGCCACACAGAAAAAAAATACGTGAAAAATACCAAATTTATTGCTAAAATGTATTTTAATCATAACTTTGTAAGCATTTATTATTTCATTTATGCTGGACAACAAGATTTTTAAATCAATAAAACATTTTCAAAATGAATAAAGATAAAAAAAAAAAGAAAGATACGGTTCACAACGAAAGTTTGAGAAAGAAAAAATTGAATTTTATGTATTAAAATTAATAAGACAAATTCTTCTAATATAAGGCAAAAAAAATAAATAAATAAAAATAATGAATAAATAAATAAATAAATAAAATAAAAAAAAAATTTAAAAAATGCAACATTTGTCTTACCTTATTGTAAAATGATTCACAAATGCAAAGTTTCTTGATTGTTAAAATCAATAAAATTTCAATGTGATACCATTAACTGATAGGGAAGATACCATACTATACTCGAAAAAAGGATAATGCAAAAAAAAAAATAATAATAATAATAATAAAATAAATAAACATTTTACTCCTCCTTACTAATTTACACTAACCCTAAAGTGGATGTTTTGTCTTTCCTTTTTTATTTTGCTTTTCTTTCTTTCCTATTGTCAAGATGCTAATGGCTCCAGTCAATGGGAGATAGTTTCTCTAACAGATGCTTTGGTCTTTACATATGAAATTGGTTTATTAACAAGATGAACAAAAATATTTTTAATTTCAATTTTTAAAGAATTCAACCCATAGAGACGAATTTGATGTCATGTTTTTCGCGTACTTGGAACAATCAATGTTTTCGCTCAAAATGTTCTTCAAAGTCTTTTTGAATTCATATTGAAAGAGTCATCAAGCAAAAATGATGCAATGTTTTCAAAATTTTTCAGCTATAGTTAAATGGCTTGTGTCAAAGTGCGCACACATTGTGATGGAATTCATTGGAAATCACTTGATATCATGGATATCTCTGTCTAGTAACAGTCAATATAAGGCACAATAAAATCTATTGGAAATTTTTATAAAAAGATTGGTTTCTACAGAAGAATTAGTAAAATATTAGATATTCTGCACATGTAGTACCCAAGATATAAATTTGATATTGTGTACATGCGAATTTTTTCACAAAAATGCATTAATAACGTGTCCAAATGATTTTTGAGAAATAAAAACAAAATTTCCATAAGTCAGTATTTTGTTACTACACTTTTTTGTTATGAAATATTAATGTATATGATGTACAAAAAACATATGCACATATATTTTTGAATAGATACAAACACATATTATGATTTATTTATTGTTCGCGTAAACAATCAAATACTAATATTTAATGTGCTTTACATACTACATGAAATAAAGTTATCTTTACTTAATAATTAATAAGTATTTATTTTTTAATAGGGGTATCGAGACAAAATCTCCAAGAATATATAAAATAACTAATTCCACTAAGATATTCAACAAAATTTTTATTCCAGTTACTTGAAGAGCTAATCCGACCGTCAAATTTACTTGTTTTTGATTGGTGGACAAAATAGTATATTCAGAACTATTGGTGAGAACAGTTATTTGCTTAACTCGCAGACCAACTAAAAGTAAAATAAATTGGCGTACACATGATTTTAACTGTAATGAAAGAAACAACCACTTTATGGTTAATAAACAAACAAACTTGAATATTCCTCTTAGTGACCAAAGATCATCAAAGTGAAGCATCATTTGCCTCGAGCAGTGATTTTGAAAGTGACTACACTCTCCGTCACTGGGTTGCTGGTGCCCTATGGGATAGTGACGTGTCCACATTAATCTGTCCATACACACCAACGGAAGGAGGCTTCAAAACTCTTTCCATTAATGTGGTGTGGAAAGAACGATACCAGCTCAGGAGACACTTCATCACCTGACCGTGGTTCAAAATTAAGAGGGGATAGATGAAGTGCGAATATTCCGAACTTTTTAACCTTAAGGTACAATCCTGAGCATGTCTGCATCGCTATGTATGTTAATGACCAAAGCGTGGCCTTGTAGTTTTAAACTTAATAAAGTTACTCAAATTATATATGTTGAGAACATCATCCAATTTTAATAATTATGACAGTTGAAAAAGATACACTTTAGATGTGATGATTAAGTTAATCATCACATCGCAAAGTGATAATACATCAGATTTGCAGGCCTTTGTTTAATGATACAATTATCTTCTAATATTGAGGGTATCAAGTGTTTCACTAACGAAACGAGTCACTCTATTTGATATAAAAATGACATGGTTAAGTATATGTCAAACTATAATGCCTGCTATTCTTTAGTAATTCTACATAATATCCAATCAGCAATGGAAACTTCTAAAATCCGTTTAATTCTCTTCCTTGAGTAAAAAATTAATGGACTGAAATACTAGTGGTAAAGCCACTCTGAATTGCGTCTGATACAGAGCTATTTAATAAAAAAATATTTTGAAGTACCTCAACGAGTTACGTGTTCTGCACACAAATATTACATGTTCAACACTGTAGCTATCATCTTAACAACTACACCATCCTCACAACAAATGGTTAAATCGATAAGTTCCAGTAGTTTGTTGGAAAATCACTTCTTGATCTGTCTTTTAGTTCTCTTAGTATCATAGTATCTGTATCGAAACATCCGGACAACCTATTCCGCATTGTCGGTAATCATCAACATAGAAATCACTTGTAACACTGCTTGAGTGACAAATAAGAATCGTCCACTTTTTGAATCTCACTTCAAATAATTTGTAACTTCAAAGTTCTCAGATATTTGATATTAACGACAAACAGTTCATTGGTTTCCAGTTATTTAAAATATCACACCTATTTTGATGTGTCCGTAATACTGCAATGACACTTTTAAGAACGAAAATTAATTAAGAGTCTTTTTTCAGAAATGCATTATCTTTAGAGTTTCGAAGATCCTTATCTATTCCAGCTCTCTTTTCATTATTTATTGCTTTGAGAAATCTGATATCAGGAATCTAAAGCGGCAATGTTTGGATCACACAAAGTAATTTGATCTCTTATATTTGAGTCTCACAAAATTTAGGTTCTATTCAAACCATTAGGGAAAATTATTTCTTTTTACTTTATATAAATTTAGGTTTCAAAGTATTTCATGCAAACTAGATGCACGATTTAAGTTTTTCCAAATCTCAATACATTGAGAGGGTTCAATTTTGTAAGAACATAATGATTCGTATCCCTTAAGAATATAGTTTTAGAGAAATTAAAAATAAACTATGCGTAATACTCCATTATTACAATTTTTAAGGTGACACAAAATCATTGTTTAGAATTGCTTTAGTTTGCTATTCTATAATCACAATTTTGCTCACAAAGGTTCTTTTGATGATGCTCTCCCTTGTAAAATGAATTCTGCCCACATTAAATATTCAGGCGTGAAATAGAATTCAAACCTACACACAGGCAAATTGAACTCTTAAGAGTTGACCTTTTAAGAGCCATACTTTTTTGCTTTAGATTAATCATCGCAGTAAATAAATCTTATCAAGAAATGATTGATTTAGCCATGTCTCTAAATCAATCTTCGGTCATTATTTCATCCAAGACACAAGTGAGATTTATCAAAGAAGAAGCTCTACATTACAGTATACTAATCTTTAATTGGGTAGATTAAGGGTCAACGGTACAAATATTGCTAGGTATTTGGCCCGTAATTTATGTCGTCAAATTTTCTTCTTAAGGTTTGCATAGATGGTGCTAAAACTTCTGATTTTGGTATGTGGTGTAAATTTTTAATTGTAATACAGTAAAACTCTTTGCATATATATTCCAATTTTCTAAGCGACAATCAGGCAGATGTTTACTTCGAACCATCTGAGTTTGTTGTAATTTTAACAACCACCGGGATACGCAACGTTGAACAGCTTTAATATCTCGATCTAAGCACGTATGCCGATTGATTTGCCGGAAAGATAAA
Source organism: Latrodectus geometricus (assembly GCA_026290005.1). NCBI lineage: Eukaryota > Metazoa > Arthropoda > Arachnida > Araneae > Theridiidae > Latrodectus > Latrodectus geometricus. Next base: position 49,399 of record JAPDSC010017573.1, read on the forward strand.
CTAACGTCTCTCAGTTCAAGGATTCTGCCCTTTTTCCACTTTTGATAGATGGCGATAATAGTAAGTTGTCGAACCATCAAACCACAAAATGAATTAGAAATTTTATATTATTTTGTAGTTGACAAAAAAAGCAAACCTAATTGTTTTTATTTCGCTTAAACTCATTTCCTAATTCATTATTGGAGTTTATTGCATTCAAATTTGATCATTTGCATAGGAATGCATACAACTCTAAGAATTCCAGTAAATGCACAATTTTTTCTTTTTGGTGTTATCATTTCATGTTGACTAATGTAACACTATCACGAAATTGTAATGAAAGTAGCAAATATTTAATAGCAATTCATAAAAGCCTTTTTTTTCTCAAGTGAATTTTTTTTATTTTGAATATTTTATGAATTTACCAAGTCAAAGAAGCAGTAGAAATATCTGCGAAAAGCTTTTCAAACATAATAAATTTCTGCATGAACATTAAATCCTTTTATTAATAACAATTGAGGCAAAAAGAAATAAAATAAAAAAAAATAACATTTGCTTTTTTTATTTCGTTTACCCGTAATCAAAGAAAATTTTAAAATCTGTGTAGATGAAGTTGACTATGTTAGAAGAAATATAAATTGTTTATTCTTTATGGAATATTTATTTTATAATAATAACATTTGTAAAGGTTGATATTTTAACTAAAATAAAATTAATATTGTATACGAACAAAAAAAATTCTTACTTCTCTAGAAGCACATCAGCTCGGGCCTTCAGCAGAGAAGATTTCCAGACTGTCCTCCACTTTAATAGACTCTTCCAATATTTTATGCTGTTTCGAGACAGTAGATCCACCAGATCCTTGATCTTTCCCTTTTTCGAGCTCTAGTTTTCTAAACCTCGAAGATCGTTTTGGTGGCTCGACCATCCTCCATCCTGATCAAGTGTCCTGTCCATTTCAGTCATTGTATTAAATTAAATTTTATTATATCTGGCTAGTTTATAAAGTTCCGAATTTGCTCTTATCCAAAGTAAGATTTTTTTATTACTTTCGGTATTCGCCACGTTTCAGCGGTATATGTGGCTATGGCCTTATCAGATTTCTATAGAGTAATTTAGTTTTCCTACTGATCAGATTAGATTTTAAATATATGTGCATTCCATAGAAACATTTGTTAGCAACAGTAATTCTATTACGTATTTCTGACGTTATCTTATTCACAGTATTCGATTCAGAGCCCAATTAGATGAAAATGTTAATTACTTGAAATTTGTAATCTCCCATTTCAAGATATGTGTCATCAAAATAGGTAATCAACATGTACTTCATCCAAGCTTTGTTGATTCTAAGATGCATTTTTTTCGCTTACTTTCCAATTAAATGAAGGCTTGTTTAAGAGCTTCTAGCAGAAAGGTGATAACGGCGATGTTATCATCAACTTAAAAAATTAGCACAGATTTGTGAGATATTGTTCATTTAGTGTTGATTGCAGAATTTTTGACAATTTTTTAGGGAGGAAGATTAAAGAGTAGGCAAGCCAGTGCATCTCCTTGCCTGAGGCCATCTGAAAACATAAGTTTCGACAAATTTTTTTGTATGCTTACTCTTACTGCTAAGTTTCCCTTAAAATGATTGCGAAAAAAATAATGAGTTTTTGAGGTACATTATATAAATTCTTCCATTGAAAGTTACTCTCTATTCGCTGAGTCACAAGCTGTTCGAAAATCAATGAACAAGCTCTGAGCTTTAATATCAAATTCTTTGGTCTTCTCCATAACTTGTCTTAAGTTAAAAATCTGTTCCGTTATTGATCTTCTTCTAAGCCTGCAATGATAATCGCAAATAATGTTTTCAGTATATACAGTTAGCCTATTAAATAATATAATAGAGAATAACTTATAGAAAGTATTGAATTTAAGTTGCATATTGAAAAATTTAATTAGTATTGAAAACAAATGAAATTTCATCGTTCTTTTAAATTTATTTCAAAATTTCTTTTTTCTGCAGTAACATATACAATTATTCTGTTCAAGAGAAATAGATTTATAAATTAACTCTCTCCTAATCTTAGTAATTTTTCTTCTCCTATGATTAACACACCTGGATAGTCAAGTCAGGCCGAACATTGAGGCAGCATGTCTCCAACGCGCAACTATCGCTTCCCGGCCGCATTGCTGCCCGCGAGAGACATGTTGAAAAGTACCACATACTGAAGCGACGGCAGGAAGATCTCACGCATGCGCAATACATCTGAGCGGATATCTTCTGTTTCTGTGATTGCTTGAGAACTATGTAGCTAACGCGTTGTCGTTTTTATTAAATATTTAAAGTTTGGTGTATGGCATTTAAAAAATAAAATTATCTCAATAGGCAAGATATAAAACTTAAGAAATTTGGGATTATTATTTCAAAATTCAACCGATTTCTATTGAATGTTATTCATTGTACTTTAAAAACAAAGGTATATTTTTTCAATCAAATTTATTATTATTGTAATATGATTAACATATCATTAAATTTATACTATTTTTTTAAAATTATGTCCATGGATAAAATAAAGTCAAATACACGCACGAACTGGAATTTTTTTTAAATAAAAAATAGCTAAATATGCTAAAGTGATGAATTTATTGTTTGGTGTAAAGTTATAACTGAAATTAAGTTTGATTTTTATGTAACATTTATTAAAAGAAATTAGTTAATAAGATATACTTTCCAGTACTTATTTGGGGATAAGATCATAATAATCTTTTGCTATGACATGTTAATTTTAAAGCTAAGCTAAATCATATAAATTAAATACTAGTCGGAGAATAATAAGTTTGTTAAAGGAGCAAAAAATATTCTCTTTATAACAAACTGCAAATATTTACTCAAAACTATATAAAATTTATTTTAAAAATACATCTGAAAATATATTAAAATCAATTAATGAAACCTATATCACAAACAATAGCTAATCAAATAATAGCCCAAAAAATGCCGCCATCGTAGAAATTTTTTTATAAAATATTCCAGAGATAACTATCAAACACACACACACATACAGTATAGTCTCCAAACTATTTGATAAATTTCTGCCAAAAACATAATGAATATTCTTAATACGTTTCTTTAGTTAACGGATTCAAAAATGGCAAATATTTTGTTAGTTATTTTAAATATATTAATAACTGTTTACATATTTTTGTTAGTTATTTCATACTTTAAATTTGTTATATTACATAAATATAAATGCACATTTATGTAATATAACCTAAAAGTTCAATATAAATCATTACAAAACTAAAAATAATTAAGAATTTAATTGGAAATTATTAATTTATTACACAAAGTATTGTAAAATAATTGAGTAATCCAAATGGTAAATCTTTTAATTGTTCATCCTAGTTAAAAGTTAGTTTGAAAAATATTATATTAATGTACTAGAAATATGAATTTTAAAATCCATAGAAATTTATAAGGATAGAGATTCTTAATTCTAATATTTTATTTAAATTAATTTTACAAGATTATTTTAATTTGCAACTTTTTTTAAAATTTAGAAACTGTGTTTGGAAACATCTATCCATATAAAACAGGAAAATTAGACTTACATGAAATTTATTTCATAAGATGATATATTTAAAAAGCAAATAATTATCGATTAAAAATATGTTACACTTGAATTTTACCTAAATTTCGTAAAATTTTTAAATTACATATTTTTAATTATATATAATTAAAAATAAAATTATATTAAAAATTAAAAAAAAAAATCGAGAAATTTCGTTCTACAATGCATATTCACGCATTCAAAGAGATACGATGCAACGCGCCAGCGACAAGCGATAAAAAGAGAACAAGTCACAAACGGGAGACACTTGTAGCTCAAGCAACGCTTACGTGGTCGCGATAAATGCTGCTTCAATCTGGCACAGGGAGAACCAGTTTTTACAGTGCGACGTCGTGCTGCCTGTTTGCTGTCACCTCAATGTGAAGCTTGCCTAAGAGCTACAAACTTATACATAATCATTTAAATTCTTTTACAGCTGTTTTCTTCTAATTTTTTGATGAGCATACTAAAAAATCTTCTTCCTTAAAATTTTCATGAATTATTGAACATTTTTTTCAAACATTATACTAAATAAACAAACAAAAAAAAAACTTTAAAATATGCAAATTTAAAAAAACCATTTACTAGAATTAGAAGAAAACAATATTACAAATAATTTAGAATTATTATATCACTTGATAATTAAATTTCATTTTTAAAATCATCAAAACAACTGATGATATTTAAAAATGTTTTTATGCATAAATAAGAAGAATTTCATATTTCCTTGAATAAAAAATATTCATTTTAAAATTTTAAAATTTCAAAATCAGTGAAGTAAAAGTAAAATATTGTTTATCATTAAACTTTTTAATTTGTTGCAAAAATAACATAATGAAGAAACCACAAAACTGTTTTCAATAGTATTTTTGAAAAAACAAAGGAAGGAAATACAGAATTAAATTAAAATAGAGATAACATATATTTTATTCCATTAAAAAATAAATACTTTTGCATAGATTTTTCACATACCTTTATATTTACACAAATAAATTATATTTATTTATAAAAGGGTTAAATATTTAATTATTAATCTATTAATATCAGAAATGATAAAATAATTTAATTATCAATTTCTAGAAAACAAAAGTAACGATAATTGATAAAATATTTTGATAAATAATTCCAATTCTATCAACAGGGCGGCTTTCATTCATTTACTAACAAAAAGGATAACTAACAAAAATTATGTTAAATTAAATTTTAAAAGTGTTTGAAATAAAAATATAAAAATAAGAAAAAACACTTTTAAAATTTTAAATTATATTTTGAAATATCTTTCTCTTAAGTTCATATATTCTTTCTCAATATACTTATAAGTCAGATAAAAAAATAATAAAAACACACACACACATTAACTTCTTAAATATAAATCTAAATTAAAGTTTAGAGGGCTTAAACGCGTTGGGTTTAAAAATAAAAATGGCAAGAAAAAAAATAATGTGTTTTTAATTTTTAACCTTTATTATCAAGAGACTCTTGAATTTGAAATAAGGGCAATAATTATTTAGCTGTTATAAAATCAATTTACATAATCACTTTCCTTATTATTTTGATTATTATGATGAGTAGAAGTTCATTTAATTGAATACCAGATTCATTTGTTTGAGTATAATTGCTTCATTAAAGTATGGATATTTCCATTATATTTTTTAATATATTCCTTAACCTTTTAAGTATTTTCAATTAATTATTAAATAAAAATTATTACCTCGTTCTTAAAACTGTACAATCATTTCTATAACTAAAGTAGTACTAATCAATATTTCAAATTTTAAGACATATTTACATTTTAATCAAGTACCTAATGTGAAAATAAAACAACAGTTTTCGCAAATTTCTCAATAAACCTAATATTACATGCAGTAAAAACATAATTAGAATCGTATTAGCTATAATTTTGTTTTCCGGCAACAGAATTTCCGGTCATTGATACGTAAGCATATCCGGTCCTATCACAAAGTTGGTGTACGATATAAATTAAGACACAATAGCATATTGACCTCAACCTAGGGAGTTACGAAAATCAAAACGACATAGTAATTGCGTTAACCTTAGACACAGCTCTTTATTTGCTTCGATTGAATAATGAGTACTATGCGTTATTTCTAAAAACTTTTGAAGTGTGCCATGTTTTTATTTTCGTAACGAATCACTTCGTTTTTCCTGTTATACGCTTGAATAATTCAAAATTAAAGTTTTTGTTGCTTGATTCAAATGTCTTTTCAAATAATATCTGAAGATTAACATCATAAATAAATAATCGGCAATACTAAATAATTTCCAAAAATTTGTCGCTTTTTTTGTAATAATCGTTTGATAAACTCTAATTTTGATTTTTGGAATATTGTAAATCAATAACGAGTTTTTATTCATATTTATAATACTGTGAATAGAATTTACATCCATTTTTATTATTTATAATGTTTATTCACATTATTTATATTCTCCCCAATTCTTGGCCACTTTTTAAAGAAGTTGATTTATTTAATAAGCTGATTGATTTTATTACTTACACTTAATTGAATATTCATCTTAACATTTCCTATAGAAACGATAAGAATAAAAATTATTAAACAACGTTATAGTAATTTTAATCAGCAGTTTTCATTGTATCACTTTGCTTATTTTTCAATGTATTACTTTGATCGCATTTACTTCAATTTTGATATAGTTGCGATTTCATTTTATATGTACTCTCTTCGGGGGAATAGCACGAATATTTTTAGACTTTTGTCTTTTGTGCTTCTCAGAAAAAGAGTGTCCTATTTGCATAGTTGACCTTCCTGATGAAGACATGGTCCCTATGTCTTTTCCCCCATTTGTATTTGTATTATATTGTTTTTTTGATTTTGTCTTATTGGTATTAAATTTTATAGTTTCTTCTTTGATTTATCTTGCTTTTCAAATTACATCTTATTATATATATACATATATATTACGTTTTTTACATACATTTAACGATAACCTCTCATCTCCATTCACTTGCAATTAGCAAAAGAAAGATCTATTGATTTATTGCGTTTGTTTATTTTACCCGCCGGAAAAGTCTTCTGGAAGTTGATTTGCGACTGGCACCAAATATTTAAATACGATTAATAATAACTAAGATGATGCTTGTGGTATAAATTTTCTTACATCTGTTCCCAAGACAAACTTCAAGTAGAGGAAAAGTGAAAATGCCAATAAATAATGAAACATAAAAATAAAAATTGAATGCTTGTTTAGTCTACAGTTTATCAACGAATGTAAAAATTAGCATTTTAACCAGAACCAGATTATATTTCGTCTTTATTTTGTGTTTAAAACTTAATCAAGGCTGGAATTTATATCATGAAATGGTTTCTGTAGACGAGACTATGTATCTACAAGTAGTTATTTATTTTATATTATTTTGGCTGATTTCTTTTAGCCAATAATAAAATAGGAATTTAAATAAATATTTTAAAATTATAAGATATTGAAGAAAATAGTCCTTTTACCTAACTTTTGCTTTATATTATAGTTTAAACTTCTGGGTTTTTTTGTATAAGTAAAATGCTTTGGATTGAAAATATATTATTGAATAATAATTTTAAAATAATATTATTGAATTATCTTTATTTTAAATGTTTCTGAAGTTAACATTAGTTAGTAACTTCATTATAAAAATATTAATAGCAATACTGTTATTCCTCTATTTTCTTTTAAATTAATATGGATATTTACTAGATATTTATAAGTTAAACTAAAATAAAAGGTTAACAAACATATAGGAAAGATGACATTTTCTGAAAAATATTTATAACTATAATAGTTATGTCACCATTAGTTAAAAACAAAGCATATTTTTACATTCAAAAATATGTAAATTTGATTATTTTAATTTGAAGATATTAACGAAAAAAAAAACATGCAGACTATTCATAATAAAGGGCGAAAACGCTCATACCTTTTATGGAATTTTTACGTAATGGTATTCACACATATCGCGAAGCACTGATTTTCAATGTGAATAATTTTCTTATAATTTATTCTTTAAAATAATAATGCTTTTATTATTATTATTATTTTAAAATACTCAATATTTTGTACGTCGTGTAAAGAAGATATCATTCTTAGAATTCAATTTTTGGTAGAAAATTTTTTCTCGTATGCTTAAAACATGATCATCGACAAGCGAAGTTCTTGCAATCAATATAATCATCCTGGAAATGGAAAATGAGCATTGAAAACCGAATTTTTAAGCAATTTTACATGAGTTTTTACCTTATTGAAACAATTGTTATGAAACTAGATCTTGACTTCACTTAAGAAAAGCTTGACAATAAAATTATAGCAAAATTTATCTCTAAAGAAAGTGCACTAACTGATATATGGTATCCTACTTTATAGAAATGTGTAATCATCGCAACATAATACTTGCAGTCCATAGAAAGTCATTTGTGGACACCTTTTTCCACGAACCCAGATGACAAAATAGCATTAGCAACTCCAAAAGGGCAATTTAATACAAAGAGTTATTTTATCTAGGTCTAGGACTAACAACTATTTTATTACAAAATAATAAAAAATAAATTATTAAGATAAATGAAATCATATTGCATTTCTCTAAAAATACAAAATAATGTAAAGAATCTATATGAGTAAATTTTATTTTAAGAAATTTTGTAAAATACCCAGGAAAAAATTACGAAATTTCATTTATAAAGTAAAGAAACCTTTCAACTTCATTTTTACTTAAGTGTGGTAACTTATCACTTATTAAATGAGATTAAAAAAACATTTTTTCATGATTGCGAAATGCCTTTCAAACCAGAAAGAGTTTGAGATGTCGAAATTATTTGATAAGATTAATTGTACGACTACAACACGCTATAAAGGTGCGGCTGTTTTTTCCTCAGAATTTTTGTGATATATTTCTAAAAATAACGACTGACGATTCATTCCTGCTATTGTAGGCCGCAAACCTGTTTTCATAGAACTCTTTGTTTTCTGAAACATTTTTTTCAGAAATTGTTGCCTTTTCGAGATTATTATTCTTACGATTATCTGATACCAGAGTTTAGCGATTAGATATCATGTGTTACACATTATTTCAGAAAAATTACTTTATAAAATATACATTGCGTAACGTTTATTTAAAAGCTTGAGCTTTAATTTTGAAGCTATTTTTTGAATTGAATTGATTTTACTATGAATATCAGTTGAAAGTAATTCCAAGATCTTCGAATTTCTCTGAAACTGAGAAAGAATAAAATTTAAAAATTCGAATGCTGTTGATTTATCTTTTACGTAAAAACTTGTTTAAATTATTTAATTATTCAACTGAAAATGTCAGCAAAAAAACGCTTCTCTGACATCAAAGTTATTGGCAGAAAATATGACTAGGTTTTATATCTCCTAAAAGTTCCATAAAATGCAGCTATTGCATTAGATTTGACTTAATTTATAGAGTTAATAGAAAACAATTAGGGAATATATATTTATTTGTTTAACGTTATCATTATATATGTGCGAATAAGTTTGTAAAATGTATAATAATAAATAACAACATTTATAAATTATGAATGCCAAGTTTTTAAATTATCCCAGTTATTATGATACCAGACAAGAAAATAGTTTGCGTCTAAAACCGTAGCGTCTTTAAAAATAATATATGTATTATAAACTAAACTAAAATATTGTAATAAGTTTCTGTTAAATATAATCGATTTACTGCATTATGAATATTCTCTCATTTTATACGTGCACTCAAGTCGATATTGCTACTCAAAACACACATGCACACTGGTCTACAAAAACTTTTTTTCATTCACAAGGACTTAATAAACGGTATTTTATGAATTTTTTCCGACTAACTTCAAATATGTTCTCCGATTTTCTCCACATGGAGAGTTTTTTTGTGACACATTTTTAAAGTTCTAAAAGAATTAAACTTTAAGAAAATACTTAAATGATAAATATTCAATTAATTCTGGCTTGACTAAAAAGAGTTATCTTTTGGTTTTCTGCTATATTTTGCATTAGGGTTGTCCATCTTCATAGTCCAACAGTAGTTCAGCCAGCATTGTAAGACTCCACTTGCCTTGGTATCTCTTTCTCGTGATAGCAATCTGCTGGTGAAAACGCTTTCTACATCGGAGAGTTTCATTCATCTGCAAGTTTTTTAAGGAAAAAATCTAAATGGGAGTCCAATAAATGTGAATTTTTGAGGACATGTTACAGCCCATTGCTTTGTATGAAGCTAGAGGATCCCTCAAAACTTGCTTAAAGTTTTCTTCTTTATTATTGCAAAAATCAAGTATTCGATTAATTTTTATGTCCTAGAATAAGAGATTCATGTTTAGGTCACTGTTTTATTATGTAATGAGGAATTTCTAATGTATATTTTCTTCTATCTTGTTCTGCTGTTCCAATCACACAGAAAACAACAAAATTTTATCCAAGTTACAAACCTAACTATAAAGCCATTACTTTTAAGTCATCGCATATATTCCAGTTATATTTAGTGTATTGAAATTTTCCTAACAACAATTTTGCATTTTTATATGCCTTTCATATCATGAGTATATGCAACAGCTATTGAGTGTGATTCATTTAAATTACGCAGCAATTCCGCCTTCGAACTAATTTTCGATGTCTATGAACAATCGCCCCTTATGTAGCTGGTGTTGACATTCATGAGCCTCCATTGCGAACAAACATCATTACAAAAAACTACATTTCCTTCTTTAGAAGATAAGTCTTTTTAATCAATATAGCGATTACAATAAACTCATATCTGTATATCTTCTTTAAGTAGATTCTAACCTTTGAGTCTGGAATTTAAAAGCTCAGCCGACTGTTTGGACAAATTTAAATATCTTTATAAAGTCATTAAGATCTCGTTGAGATAAAAAATGAAGTTCTCAGGAATTACTTGCTTCAAAGGTTGCAAGGTAGGTTCTGCTCGTCTTTAGTGTGAGCCTTGTCGGGGTCAGTTATTGTTTATGATCTTAAAATTTGGACACTTTGGATACAGGATACTTTCTATGCAGGCACGGTTCTCATTACAGATACAGAATGGGAATACTTTACAGTATATTTTGTTTCGGATGTTAATCTTTTAATATTTTTGCTTAATGAATAACAGCTCAGTAACAGTCAGTTCAGTGGTTCTTTCTGTTCTCTCCAATCATAAGGACTGAAAATGGCATATGATTAGTACAGAGTACCATTTTTCTATCCCGTCAGAAGCCTAACAAATGACACACATACACATATATATACATATATGTATGTGTGTATATATATATATATATATATACACACATACATACACACACATATATTAGTTTGGGGAAAAAGAAATCCATTATTTTTACGTGAACTTAATGTAACTTCTTTTGGATTCACTTTGTAAAAAGGTTTAAAACAGCTTTCATGTAGATTTTTAGGTCTTGCGCGTTACGAATGCTGACATGCGGTTAACTTCGATCATTTTTGATATTTTATAGACATTTTCGACGGTGCTGTATCCACATGCGAGGTGCATCTCTAACATCAAAAATACCCGAAGAAACAAAAATTGTGCGTAACTGGTTGTTACAGTCTTATATAGGACGATAAACACCTTTCACAATTTTAGCCACCCGGCTATCTTTTTCGCCGTTACAAGAGAAAAACGAAACTGTATCAAATTTTCTGTTTGTTGTCTTCCATTTTTGAAACCTTGTACTCGTAACTGAATTAATCAAACAAAAAACCGCAAAAGGATATTTTAGTGTCAAATGTCACCTTTCCAACTAGCATAAATCTGAAATTGTTTGATAGATACCTCACTACAGACGTCGATCACTACAGACGTCAACCGAAAAAATAATGGATTACTTTTTCCCCAATCTAATATATATATATATATATATACATATATATATATAGCTCATAACATTTTTACACAAGTAGTTTTTCCAATTTGGCAATTATGTCTTTCAGATTACAATATTTGTTTTCCACAGATGCAGCAGAAGTTGTTTGATTGATTTAAATACCTTCTTAGCCCAGTGAAAAATATATAAAACTTAAAATAAATAAAAACGATACAAAACTATAGTAGAAATAAAAACAGCAGCTATTACATACGTGCTGCTATGCTCATTACTATTTCATTACTGACGAATGACATTTGCTTACTAATCCAAGATAATGCGTAACATGTTAAAACATAAATAGGCATAAACATTCTTCGAATACTTTTTTCGACATGAGTAGAAGTCTACTTGGTGTCAAGTTATTCTGAATAAATTTAACCTTAAATTTCAAGAATTAAGGAAAATAATATTCGCATACAAATCTGCTGACCAATGGCTGAATGGTTAGTGTGTGTGTGTGTGTGTGTGTGTGTGTGTGTGTGTGTGTGTTCCCATTTGCCAATCTAGCTGGCTCACGAAAATAACGACAAAAAAAAACATGCCTGATAAAAGAAATTTAGTATTTATTTAGATTCACTATGCAAAATTACAAGTTATGTTGACCTCAGGGAAGACAGAGGGAGAGAGAGAGGTTCAATGAATTTCTACAATCTTTTTGTACTTTCAACAAACATGTAGCATCTTGTGTCTCAGGAACATACAATACAAAATAATAGATTTGCAGTGTTCCATTCACACGAAATAAAAAGTTAGAAATTTTCCATCCATAGAAACGTTTACATCTATGCTAAGCATGAATAATTTCAATAATTATTTAAATAAAATGTTTTTGGGGAATGATTTTTGTCACACTTTTATTTTACTCGTGATAATTTTCCTTTTTTGTATAGGATAAGTTACAAGAATGTGCATTAGTAACATCTACTTTTTTTCTCCTTAACAGGTATAATAAACACAATTTAAAATTGATTTGAATATAATTGCCAACTTTCCACAGAATCCAAAATAAAAAGAAACAATATGCATATAATTATTTTCTTCTTCTCCAAAATGAAATCTTCCTTAAGAATAGAAAAGAAATAATTATTGTAAGTATAACAATGCAGATTATAACAATAAAATATAATCATTACATTATTTTCCATTCCATTCATCTATATTACTGGTCAACGTATTGGTCGCAGACTAAATAAGCTATTCTTGCTCCTTGAGAAGAATATCCACGAACTTGGAGTGAATGAATTTCATTATTATGTCTAGTATTAATCTTCTGGATAAGGAAAGATTCTTTTATTTTAAATGCGGAGCAGAAAGAGGAATACTTAGAACACAATTATCATTTCTGAGAACAATGCATTACATTTTTTATTGTTATAACATCTCATGGTTATCTAATGATTCATTTTGACATGAATGAAAAATCTTGAAACAGATTAATCAATCATCCATCATTTGGCATATAGATATATATTGATTTTTCTGATATTAGATATAAATTTGGAATAATTCTTAAAAATTGTATAAAATACTTAAAATCAAAAATAGTTTTGTTGAATTGTGGTGAGCATATACATTTTCTAAATACATTAAAATATATTAAAGAGTAAATGATATATCATGCATATGTTTATATACTCTCTAAAGTCTTCATGTACAAACAAAAAACATTTTTAAGAATAAATTATTAGACATAATAATTTATTCTAAAAAATGGGGAGACATTTAACTCATAAATCAGAGAGACATTTAACTTTTTATTTATTTGTATATAAGTTTCTGCGAACTTTCAAATAGGAAATACAGTGTTCCGATCAATAATATAAGTAGCTTATAACCTTGACTTGCTCAAGCAATAAATTATTTATAAATATTTTTTTCCCCTGCTAAAAAGATAAAAATAATAAGCAACAATATTGCTTACCATTTTTATCTTTTTATCTGAAACTTTCATCAAATGTCACATAATTTTGAATACATTGTCCAGTACATATTTTACTTTTGTTTAAATTAATGGTGTTATTTTTAATAACTTTCACTTATATAATCGGTCAGTAATTTTTGACAACTGTTGCTTAACAATCCTATAATTTATAAATTTAGATAAATATAGAATTTATATGTATCCATAACTCTGTGACTTTCTTTATTTGGTGTTAAATGATTTAAAATCTTGGATCGATCAATCAATAAATCAATTTAATTTTTGCTTAGGTAAAAATCATATTTTAGTATAACTATTATTATAACTAAAATTAGAAATTTATTATTAGTAATTAAAATTATAGTAATTTATTTAAAGTTGAACTTGATCAGTATTTGTAAATTAGGTCTAGTGTGTCGAAAATGTATTTATAAATTCGATTGTTAAGAATGGAGGCTAATGGAAGTTTAAAAAGGATATTAGTATTAGAGGGTGGTGTAATTGGAGCTTAATGATGTATTAAAAAAATGGTACAAGAATAATACAAATTACTATTAAAATAATAAAATCTTAATATAATTAATTTTTATATCAAGTTCAAAGAGATGAAAAAATGTTCTAATTTTACTCAAAAAATGTTCATCGCATTCAAACAGTTTTAAGGAGAAAGATATCTCTACAAAGAGAGAAAGACTGGAAATGTTCAAATAATTTTACACACTACCATGAATGAAGGACACAATACTTTCTATAACAGGTAGTTCTTTAAGAAAACGCCATTATATACTATTATTAATTTAGTAAATACTATTATTTTAATAAATACTATTATTTATTTCTTTTTACAAATAAAATTTGAATTTAACCAAGAAAAATGCTAAATTGGTTGCTGATTATAAGTTAATATATATATATATATATATATATATATATATATATATATATACCACTGTGACTGTGAATGATTGAATGATTTCCTTACAAGTCGTAAGAAACTTTTGAGCAACAAACCAAATTAAATAGTGTAAAAATCAAGATAGTAATTATAAAATATTGAAACAATAACCTTTTGCATAATTTAAATTATTAATAACCTTTTGTGTAAACTGAGACTTTCAAAAAACAATTAAAATATTATGTTTCCTTAATTTGTATTGTTATGAATGTTCATTATACCATAAAAATGGTATAAATTATTTGTAATAAAATGTTTTAAGACTTAAAAAAATGTTTAAAAAATCAATTACTGATTAGTTCAAAGAAATCCCTAATTTTCTCAAAGGAGTAATTCAGGATCAGCATTTTAAGAAAATTATATTTAACTTCATTCCAAAACGAAAATTTATTTTATTCGAGTAAAAATTGAGGTAAAGGTTTTGAAAATGTAACAAGTTATTGCATATTAATTTTTTACCAAAGAATGATACATTGCAAAATAACACGCGTTTGCTTACAATGTGCAATTAATTCAATTAAAGCTTTGAGTTATTCAAATTTGATTTTTATCGTAAATGAACTATTTTAATGAAATAATTAAAAATTGTTCTCTCAAACGATAGATACTTAAAAAAATTCTTTAATTAAGAGTATCACTTATTGCAATGTATTTACAATGGATTTATCATTATGTTTGATTTAATCAATCAGGAACATCACTTATATTTGAATTTAAATTAGAGCCAAATTTTGGCTATAAACTAAATTTAAATGGTATTTCATTATTTATAACATCATTGAATGAAACTAATTTCTCTATTGTGGAAACACATAGGGGTATTAATCTATGTTTTTTAAAAGAAAAAAATCAATTCAAATTAAAGTATTTGTTCTATAAAATATGCAGTTTTAACTATTAAATAATACGTTTTCCTCTGTTAAACATACAGCATATTTCTTTAAAAGTTACAGATGTTTCATAAAAAAATTTTTCGTTAAAAACAAAACTTTTTTCTCCCTTTAGTATCAACGACAAATAGAAAAGTTCAACCCTTTATAAAGAAAGCAATATTGAAGCACTGGTAGCAGAATCTCCAATGAGACAGTTGTTAGAAATTGGACTGAATTTGTATACATCTCTTCGAATGACAGTATTGTAGACAACCAGTATTCAGATAAGAAATCACTTTCTTATTTTCTACTTAAGAAAATAGGAAATTGTTTGAGATTCTGTAAAAATAGTGTCAATAAGAGACTAAAATGACTTCTACTCTAGTTTGGTACGACTCATTTCTACCTTTGGTACAGCTCGACAAATAAGTACAGTAATTATCAATGGATAAAAAAAATGGTAGTGAAATAAATTGTTGGTTCAGCTTAGATTTGACAAGTAAGCAAACGAACCTTCCTGGTGTTGATCTGGTGAAAAGATTCACAATCTACTTGACATGTGCATAGATACAAAATTGCCTTAATCCTTCTAACAGGTCAAATGGTAAGAAAGAGACAAGTGTCAAGGCCGCATTCTTTATTCCAAACACTATTGAACAAGCGGCATTTCTGCTTCCTGCATGCACATCTGAAGGGTTAATGCTTGTGCTTTTTTTTCAAACTTTCGACTTATGAATATAGTCTTTATCTATGATAAATGCTACCAGAACACAAATAAAATATATATTAATAAAGCAGTCTTTTGCATAGCCTTCGATTGTTAAGCTGTCAACTACGTATCAATTAAGTTGTATAAATTCTTTTAGCATATTGCTGTCAAAAGATCTTAACTATTAAGTAATATAATTGAATAACTAGTTAGCGCATTATCTGCATATTATGTTATC
This sequence comes from Latrodectus geometricus, assembly GCA_026290005.1. Lineage (NCBI taxonomy): Eukaryota > Metazoa > Arthropoda > Arachnida > Araneae > Theridiidae > Latrodectus > Latrodectus geometricus. Next base: position 65,561 of record JAPDSC010017573.1, read on the forward strand.
AGGATCACGCCTATCATGTTGATTATGCAACCAAACTTTCTTTGATTCTTTCATGGGACCAAAAAGCTCATCTAGCACCGAAATAATAACCTCAATAAAATAAATTCGATGAAATGTTTCGAAATATTAGTTTGTGATAAAAAAAAATATGACGATAGATGGTTCCGCTTTATTATAATTAATTATTGTAAAATATACCACTCTTTACTAATTTATACAAAATTTCGCATTGAGAAATAACAACTCTTTGGTGAGTCCTTTTCTCCATCTCTCATTTTTTGAATGTTGTAGATTTATGTAATTTCATAGAACTCTTTCATGGATGCAATGAAAATTATGTAATTCCGAGAATCACATTAACTTTTCTCAATAATGATATATAGAAGTGATTTTTTTTCCATGAATAATGATATCGCAGTTTTTTGGCAACCTGACGTCACCACGAAGAAAACTGGATAGCTGTTAAATTTTAATAACATGTATCATATAGTATTGAAGTATAATTTTTCCTGGATTAAACTCTTTTTCCATGCATATCTATGTACTATAACATGTAGTATTTTTTCTATATCTAGACAAAGCTAAAAGAGCATGTAAATCATCGTAACTCTTTCATCTCCGCCACATATCTCTGGTCACTGTCTCTATTACTTACTTAAACATTATTTTATAATAAAATATTATTATAATATATCAAATTTAACATTAGTGAATTATGATTTGTTGGGTTTTCTTTGACAAGAGCTAAATCTATAACTTTTATAATTATGGAGCCTTTAAATTCTAAGAAAAATAAAGTACACTATGATCTTTTTCAATGTACTGTATCTGGCCAACATAATTCAAATCTTAATTGATTCAGATTCTTTTGCACATTTAGTTTGTTTAATTTGTTTGTCTCTTTATGATGACTTTCTGCATATGAGGGCTAATTGGACTGTGACGGTTCAAAATGAATTCCGGAGAACTCTTAATTTCACAGCCGAAGTGGAAATTGAACCTATGAAGGGCAGAGCTAAAAGTGATAGCACTAGCCAGTTAGTTACAAGCCTGACTACGTGTTCAGACAGTAAAGATATTTTACTAAAACCTATGCACTTTACTTATAAATGAATTACATTTTTGTCTTTCATGATATTTCTCTCAACTTTATTATTTTGTAAACAAGTGTTTCACATTAATCAACTTCTTTCATATATGCTGTCTATATATATATATATATATAAATGAATGTGTGTCTGTTTGTACTCGATAAATTTAAAAAAAAACATATATCCAATCACCGTGAATATCTAGGAAATTAATAGGTATATACCTAGGAAGGAATTTGATAATTTTTTTTTTAAATAGAGTTGGGATTCTAGGAGCTCCTGAACAAATATCCCAAAAGTATCAAAATAACATTTAATTCGTAATATTTGTTAAAAGTGAATAAATTGAAAAATTAAATTTCTTCCCATGAAAATTACTCATAGAATTTACTTTTATAAAACAAATTAAACTATAAAAAATAACATATCCATAATAAGAGTTGTAATAAAAATAAAAATGTAAATCACAAGGTAAGTAAAGTATTGAATCATTCTATTTATATCTTTTCATTTATATTGTTTGAATATTACAAATTATATTAAAATTTAATTTTTTAAATACATAAATTGCGTTTTCAACAAATTAATTTAAATTACAAAAAACAACATTAATGCGTTTGACGTTCGATTTTTCGCCAGCAAATTCTAATAAATACAAAAATGCATCATAAAACTTTTGCAATTATTAATACTAGAATAAATTATTAATACATGAATAAATAAAAATATTATTGATTTCCAGCTGAAGAAAATAATTGGATTAATTATTTAATCCCACAACTATGCTACCAAAGAGAAGTGCCATTGCTCGATCTACAAATCAAGCAAAAAGAAGAAGAGAAGAACGTACTTCAGAAACAAGTGAACAGAGAAAAACTAGGCAAGAAAGAGATCGAGTTCACACTGTTCTTGTTCAATCAATAGAAGCGAGTGAACAGAAGCAAGCAAGGCAGCAAAGAAATTCACAGGACACAGAAAAGACGAAAGATACATCTGATTTGAATTTATGTGGTTTCAATAACAATCCGATTTACAATTACAGTCTTCCTCCAAGTGTAATTATTGGAAAAATGAATAAAAAAAAAAAGTGCACGTATAGTGATGCTCAAAAATTCAAAAATGAAACACCAGGTATATGCTATGCAGATGGAAAAGTAAAGTTCCCAGGCTAGCTTTCACCACCTGAACCATTATTAACTTTAGTATCAGGAGAAACAAGTCAATCAAAAAGTTTTTTGGAAAATATAGCGAAGTACAATTTATGCTTCCAAATGACATCGTTCGGAGCAACGAATATCGTTAGCGCAAATTATATACTAACATTCAAAATACAAGGGCACATTTATCACCATGTTGGATCACTACCCTTGCACAATGCTAATATCTTCTTTATTAATATCTAGCACAAATATCTTCAGATATGTTTTATAGGAAGTACTGACTAACAAATCAACAGACGGTGTCAACTGAATATGAGTACTAAATGAGAGAATGTCACTGAATTACAAAATTTGTTGGAATAACATAATTAATCAATTAAATTATTTAAAACCGCCATTGAACAAATACCATTTGACATTTACAAAATAATAATAAAGGAAGATTAAAGACCTATTGGTCAACATCTAAGACAATTCAACGCACCGACGATCGATGAAGTGGCAATTATCCTAGTTGGTGAAGGATTTAATTTTCGCTATATAATTATTCATCGTAGAAATGGTGACGTCCAACAAGTATAAGAAACGTATCGTTCATATGATGCATTACAATATTCCATTCTATTGTGGCAAGAGGAGGATGGATACCATCTTAATATTAATAAGAGAAATCCTACAACAAATGTGAAAATTAACAAAAAGGTCTTTGATATGAATTAATATGCATATCGAAACGATGATTCGTGAGAATGCTGATAATCATATATTGAAATGTAGACAATTGTTTCATCAACACATTGTATGCGAAAATAGAAAGTGAAAGACTCCTCTACATATGACTAAGTCAAGTCAAGCTGCGTTCTGAAGAGTATATCTATTTACGTGATGCAGTTGTAAATGATGGTATTCTCAATGAATTGGGAAAAGATGGTCATTTTACCATCCACATTTACAGGCAGCCCAAGACACGCGTATAAATATGCACAAGATGCAATGACATTATGTTCGTGCATATGGTCGTCCAGATTTTTTCTTCACATTTACGTGCAACCCAGCATGGGAAGAAATAAAGGAACTTTTATTAACTGGACAATCCTTCTCAGATCGTCATGATATTTCTGCACGTAAATTTAAACAAAAATTAAAATCTTTAATATTTTTT
>JAPDSC010017577.1:0-13348 GCA_026290005.1 Latrodectus geometricus
TATATATATATATATATATATATATATATATATATATATATATAAATTTTAAAATGATTAATTAATTTATTAGTGTTATGTAAAAGGAATATTTTTTATGCGACTATTACAAATATTTATATAAAATATATCAGAATTTTTTAACCTTAAATTTTTATTAGGATTTGTTTAAATAAATATCGTGAAATATTTATAATAAATCTGTTTTAAAGAGTATATTATCATTTTTAAATATGTGTGTATATGTAATATTCGAATTTATTAGTTTTGATTACTTATGTAAACAATTTTATTTTACATTGATAAAAATTTGTGAATATGAAAATTATCAAGTATTCGTATGATTATTTTTTAGTAAAACATGATAATATGCATACTGACATACATGCATATTATGATGTATTACCTATTTACATATGAACAAACTTATACGCAACATATTGAAAAATAACTGTCACCACATTACTAGAAATTTTTTATATTCATGTGATTGATGTTTATTTAAAAGATTAATAAATATATTCTTTTGAACATATGTAAATTTAAAAAAAGAATGGATTTATCTTTCAACTAATTAACCATAGGAACATTTAAAAATAGGCGCATTTATTTAATTCTAAAATGATGTCTTCACCTATTTAGAAAAGTATTTGATTTTGATATTAGTTGGAAAGTTATAATTTACAAAAGCGACTAATTTGTTAAATTAATAAATAGTAGTTTTGTAAAAAATATTTTACAGAATAAATATAAAATAAACATTAACAACATATTTTTATTTTAAATAAAAATAATTTGTTATTAATAATATTTACAATTAGTTATTTACAAATTAATTAGTTACAAATATTATTAATAATATTTCATATTTGCATTTTTTAACAATTAAAACATTTGACGAATAACTATCAATAATCATGCTTAATAAATATTTTTAACATGAAAAGTTTTGAATTATGTTAAAGGATGATTTATACAGAAAATAATAGCTGTAAGTAAGATGCTAAAGTAAGTTTAAATAATATGCTGAATTGTGTGCACTTCGAATATGAAATTATTCACAACAAAAAAAAATTATTATTTCAATTTATTTTGCATTTAAAATTGTCTTTGAATGCAATGTTAGTCTTATGCAAAAGAGTCATATATTAGCTAATTATACTTTATAAGAAATAATTAATTTCGCACATATGATTTTATTTATTAATTATATATTATATGCTTATAGTAAATAAATATGTTTTTTGAAAAATATTTTCATCGTATTTTAATCTAATGTTTTTATGGAATTATTTCATTTCATTAAAAAACAAGATGCTTGTTTTTTGGAGCAACTTTTTGGGAATAATTTTAAATATTAATCAAATATAATATCGTGCAAAAAAAAAAAATAAAAGTTGTAATCTTTTAATTGAATTCTAAACGTGACACAAGTGGTAAAATAAAATTTCAGTTCGTATTCATATTATTAAAAACAATAAACTTCTCATTCTTTTAAATAGAACTTCCCAATTGATATTCAGAATCCAAATTTACTAGCATTTAAAGTTGGGAATGATTTTTTTAGGGTTACTTATTCTTTTTGAAGGCATCAACTTAAGTTAGTGCAAGATTTAAGTTGATGCCTTTAAAAAAAATTAGTGCAAGATGCAGCCAATTTCCAGTGCTATTTCAATACTTAAAGTTGTAACAATCTGTGTTAACTGTCTTCTAGATTTCAACAATTGATGTGTTTAATCAGATAAATTAAAGAATCAATATAACTGAGAAGAATATTTAATATTTCACTAATTTTTATTTCATTTCTTTCACTTTCTTTGATGATAACGCAGAAATATTTCATATCAATATTTTTTATAATATTAAATAGAGAAAGAAAATAATTTATTCATTATGTTTAGTTATTGTATGGCAAAATTATAAAGACACTTCCTTTTTAAAGTTTAAGAATGAAATAAATATTAAAAAATTAAACTATTGAAGACTGTGACTTATTTTAGCCTAATAAACATTTATGCTTTCGAATTTACTGACACATCTAGCCTTAAATTGTAATATAATTTTAAATTATATTATTGCTTAAAGACAACTGCATGTAATGCTTATTTGTGAAAAAAGAAATCAACTGAAGAATAATCATGAATGAATAACAATATTGAAACATGTTTTAACTTTCCAAATATACTCTCTATTTTTCTGAGAGAGGAAAAAAAACATATTTTATATATTTTCTAATATTAGATAAGAAAAGGTGTAATTTGTTTCTGATCTGTTAATTTGCATGTATTATTTCTATGCAGTAAACTTAAGTGTTCATCTAAACTTGTTCTTCGTAATATTGAAATGTGGAAACACAATAAGGATAATCATTTTCCAATTCTCAAAAATTCTGAAGAGTTAAAGAATTGAAAATTTTTTATAAAAATTCTTCCAAAAAATGTATTAATTATTTTTATAAACATGATATAGTAAAAATAATATTTGTTATTAATTTTCAGAAAAAATAACTGAAAATACAATTTTGGTTAGTAAATTAACTAAGGATACTATTTTGATAAATGATATTAGGAAGCTGTTTTTTCTACTGTGACTTATAATCTCAGTTGCCCGGGATATTTACTTATACTCCCTACTTTTCCTATTAATATTTTCCTAGAACATTTTTAGAAAGTTACAAAAAGGGTTGCATAAATATTTTATTTTCTTAAAAGAAATTTATTTTATTTTTACAAAAACTAAAATAAATTACTTTTATGAAAATTAAATAAAATAAATGAAAATAAATAAATAAAATAAATTGCTTTATTCATAAAAACAATTTATTTTATTTTTACAAAATATGTGGGTCTGAATATTTTTTTTATGTGATTGAAAAATAATTTCTGTTAGGAAATTTTTTTTTTTTGCTTTCTATTGAATTTCGCCTTTTTTTTTTATTTGTTTCTGCAATTTGTTTTATGTTTGATAATTTCTGACACTTTCTGTTTATAAGTAAAACTAAGAGTATGAAATTTGTATGTGCGAGTATGGTATAATATAGATCATAGTTATATAAACTTGAAAAAAAACAAACTTCTAGTATTAGAAAGCTAATATCTGAGTAATGAAAATATATATATCTGAGTTATGAATGAATATGGATACTTGAGTTATGAATGAATATGCGTATCTGAGTTATGCATGAATATATATATCTGAGTTATGAATGAATATACGTATCTGTGTTATGCATGAATATGCATGTCTGAGTTATGAATGAATATACATAACTGAGTTATATGAATAAAGACTGCAATTACTATAAGTAATCCTCAAGCCATATGGGATGTGCTATGAGTATATTTCTATATTGGTGATTCAAAGACATACTTATTCTATCCAGTGTCATAGTGATAGATAGTGTGATAAAAAGGGTTACATCAATTTTAGCATATTGCAATTACAGTTAGGTTTCTGCTTTTATAAACTTTAAAGTGACACAATTGAAATAATTTGTGTATAAAATAGTTTTAAGTAGGGTCTTTTTCTTCATTGCTCTTATGATACAATTCGATGAAAATCCGAATATGTTGAGCAGAAATGTGTTACTGTGAAAGTAAATATTGCTGCATCACAAATTGATTGTTGAATTTTTTAATTTTTTTCCCCCATTTCTATCCTAAATTATTATTCAAATATTTATCTTTTACCTATTATTATTATTTTTATTACGAATGAATTAGATATGTCGTATAGATATTATTACCATTTTGAGTTCGTAAAAGGGATGTTATATCGGCAAGAGTGGTACAACCTGAGGAGATTCACATCAAATAAAGTAAAAGGAAATCTTAATGTCTCATGCACAGTGTAAATCAAATAAACAAAAAAGTGTGCAATTAATTACCCTAGCAACGCGTCTAGACGACTCCAGGCTTCAAGAGGAAAAAAAGTCTTTTATGCGTGAATTAACCTTTCTCACACCGAGATTAATACGGGGCCATTTTGCCAACATTTTTAAGTACACATTGTAAAAAAGAGACTTGAAAGAAAATAACTTCCAAGCAGAGGTGTAAAAAAAGAGGAGACGTAATTGCTCTAAATCCGTGTAATCGCATGCTGCTTTCTGGGCCCCCTACAGGGCCCTTTCCAGGTACTCCTGTCAATCACTGTCATTGGGTACCGCCCACTGGTCTTCTCTGGGTATTTAGGGGCCCTCTGCATCGTTATTATTTTTGCCTAGCCTTATTTATTTATTTTCTTTTTTATTTCCATCTTTGCACGCGGATGTACCAATCCACCGAAACATGTTGATCTTTCGCGTGGCACTTACGAGGACTTGTAGCTGTCATCGCAAATTACTCCGGCGATAATTCCGAGCAGATTGTCGTCCGTTATTTTCTGTTGCCACGTCTTGATACGTGCTGTTTAGGAAGATACAGGGCCGTGGAGAAATAGTCCTGTCCGTCAAAGAGCCGTCTCGTCCTTATTTCTTTTCCTTTCTTCAAAGAAGTGTTGAAATAATTACCGGTTTCTTCAGGTCGCTTTGCGATCAGAGTGACTGAAAAATCGGGGGTTGGCCGGACTGCTGATTTTTTCTCACGCTGCTTCGTTGATTGCCCACGTTGTGCAATAACTATGTCTCCAGTAAGACATAAAAAGAAAAGACTTGGATTAAGAATTTGATAATTTTAGTGAATTTAATATCTTATCGAAGGTATATTTTTTTAAAGTAATCAATTAATCAACTGTAAAAATATTGATTGATGGAATCTCATCTTTATTAATTTAAGAGATGAAGGTGGTTCCTGTTATCATTTCTGCCTCTTTTATGGATACTTAAAATTTTTCGACGTTCACTCTTCAAAGACATAAAAATATGATAAATTGAATAGTTGATTATTTGTCCCCTTACTTAGCGAGTTATTAACTAAATTATTGCTGGAAATAGTTTATATAAATAATGTCGTAAGCTGCAATACATTTAAATAAAGCTAAAGTTCGTGTAATGATAAAAGATGTTGCTGATCTAAAGAATACAGAAATTGAAAATTGTTCTACTCTTCAATTTTGAATTCGAATAAAAAATGAGATTAATATTTATGACGATTCCTTAAGTTTCACCGCAGAAAAGTTGCATTTTGATTAACAACTACTCTTAGATCCAGATTAAATTTTTTTAAAAATATTTATTTTGTGTTTATTTTATAACATTATGATACAAATAATTTAATGTTACAAAATGATATAAAACACTTTCCAAATCAATTTTTTATTTCTATGTTCAGTTTACTAACCTCTCTCTCATCTATTTTTAATAACCATTTTTTCAATTTGTATTTTTTCCTAATATTATAATATGTTTATAAGATTAATTTGCATTCCTGGCATTTTTTTCTACCCATATATAACAACTTTGTATTCAGGTGGATTCCCCTTAATATTACAGAATCCAGCTGGACAATTATATATTTTCAAGTAGATTCTGTGTTTATGTTAATATTAATGAAAAATTAGATTTTCAATGATTACCTTATAAATTTATTATGAATATTCTTTACAATCTAATTTCAAGTGATCTCGTAGTTTAACGCATCGAAGAATTTGCAGCTTTGGAATGGCTTGTACGTAACCTGAAACTAATTTTTTAACCCACATTAAGGGAGTTTATTGTTATATAAATACGCACATAGTCATGTTAAAGTTAATAAATAATACACCGGAAAGTTACATAATACTCTTATCGCCGAACAAAACGTTAAGCTCATTACAATAAACTTTATTTTTTTTTATGAAACATGAGACTTGATACAAAAATAAAACTATCTTCAATTGAATTTCTACTTACAGTTTTGTCTCCCCTTCGTTTCTTTTCAGCTTCACTGTAACCGTACTCCAAGTCAAGGCCTATCTTTTCAATACACGCTTTATTAGTTACCATGGTCGGAGCCTTAAAGTATATCACTGCGCTCTATTTTACTCTTTATCTTGACGTATCTACAAAAGCAGTACGAGAGGAATAAAAGGTTTAGGTTTACATACATGGATTGTGATTTTTATCTTCGAGTAAGTGGAGTAATACGATCAACAGGTGATGTAGCGATATGGATCGAAAATAACTTTCGGTATTTCTGTACTTTGCTCACATGCTTTTAGAGGGTTTGTAAGGAATCCAAATGAGAAAAGGCAGATATTATGGACTTTATTTATAATATTAGGAAATTAAATCGTATTATAGCTCTTAACTGATATAATGTACACGTATACTCTAAGTACCTAAATAGGTAAAATAATAATATTTCAATTGAGTTTTTGGCAACAAGTTGAAATTATAACTTTTCTCTGAATAACCAATCTCTCACCCTCTCTCTTTGAGTGGCTTTCTAAACTTATTACATCATAACTCTTTAAATATTTGATGTCATCGATTTAATAATAAGATTTAAATATATTGATATTCCCACCATTTTGTAAAAAAATTGCTAATTTAGAATCAGTTTGTTTAAGAATTTCATTTATACATAAAACAAAAAAATTTGTACATAAAGAACTTACCTAATTAAATTTACAGCTGAACAACTAATTTCTTTTATTTTATATTAATTTTTTTCTCTCTCTTTTCAAATATTTTTAGATACACTTAAATAATAGTTTAACAAAACAATTTAATTTTAACAAACCTATTGTTTGCGTTAAAGCAAGCACTCATGATTAATTTTTAATCCTATTTATTTATTATTAAAAATTATAACTACAATTAAATTAGTATTACTATAGCATACTTTTCAAATATCATTTCTACCCTATTAAACCGAAAAGAAGCATTTAATTAATTATATACAAGAAAATTACAATACTGAAATCATTCAATTTACCTACAAGTTTTAAACATTTTAAAAAAAATCTCCCATTCATTCTCTTAAACATCAACCAACTTTTCAACTTCTGGTTTTTGCTATCATTAAAAGTTGATATTTGTTCAATAAGCATATTGTTTAATCATTTTATGCCCACAATAATTATTTTAAGATGTTTATCACACTGAATAGGATCACAAAGCTTATTTTAGTTCGATATTTTACACTTTTTTTAATGATGTTAAAAAAAGAGCGAGAGAAAAAAAGAACTTCTTAGCATTATTACGTATATTCAACATTAAATAACATTTATTGTTATTTTTTTAAAAGGAAGCTAATTGATCTTCAATTATTTATTATCGTTATTCTAAATGTAGCAACAATATACAAATAAATCACCCACAGTTAATTATTTTGTCCTATGTCATTACAAATTAATAATATAATATAATAAAATAGTGAAACTAATTAAAGTTTAAATTAAACTACACATTAGATTTTTGAATAGAATGACTTTTAGAAAAAACATTATCCTCTTTAACGTTATATGAATATGTTAAATAGTTTAACATAAGTTCCAACTTTAAGCTTATGTTAAACTATTTAACATATTGCATGTTCTTGTCTTAGCAGTCCCGTTGCCTTGATTATTGTAAACATACACGAGAATATTCGTAGTAAAAACTTCAAGTTAAAAGAATGTGCTAAATTATGACTTCCATAATGCAACTATATGAAATGGACTTGTGTGCATTTCCTGACAATTATGGCTATTTGTTAATTTTTATATTTTTGATGATAGAATTGTTTCGTTCTTTTTGCTTTTCAAGAAAAGGTGTGAACAATATTGCATTATCTTGATTAGAATTTATATTTAAAGCAATCTTTCTTTCGCAATAGTATCATCTACGTAAAACTCGCTAGTATCATATTGTTATGGGACAATATCAAACCACAAACTGAATTTAAATGAGTGAGTTGCGAAATTCATTTCCAACAGCTGTGCTTCAAGGCCAAATTTTCGTGACAGCGGCGCAATATCGTTATGTCTTCAAGCGCCATTTCAAAAATATATGTATGAAAAAAAAAAAAAAAACCTTTTGAGCCACGAATTTTACCACGTATTGCCAAATTCGTGTTCGTTGGTGTCGTGTACCAGTGTAGGGAAGACACGGGTTTTATCACCTGGACTCTTTTATTAGCTCTAAGTCCAAGCATTAAGTGTGATCGGCGCCTGTGAAAACTGGTTCTTTTATGTTGAAGTCGAGCGCTCGCAGCCTCTATAATAAAGATCTTTATGGGGGGATTTTTGGTGGATGACTAGATTTTTATTGCTTGTCGAGCATCTATCTAGAAAGGAAAACGGAGAACTATATCGCCGAGGCATGTTTACAGCCTTCTCTCTCTAAGACCCTGCAGCAATCACCTTGATTTTTTTTTTTTCATTTTGGCGATTTTAGAAAAAAAAAAAAATCAACGATCTTTTTTTTTTTTTCCAAATATGATGAGTAGTAATTATTGTCGGACTGAGTTCGTAACAATGCCTTGGCAGAATCTATAAACTGAGAAAATAAGATTGTTTTAAAAAATAAAATTATTAAAAAAAATATAGTTAAATAGTTTGGTAGATAATATATTTTTATCAAAGAATTATATAAAGAAACTAAATATATTTATTGTATACCATAAAAGTAACTAAATTTCTAAAAAAAATTATAACAAAATAAGCTAAGCAATAATACGTGTTCTATATGTATAAACTGACAGAAAAGGGGTAAAGAGGTACAATTGTACATTCAATAACGGCAAAGGCATCAAATTTATTAAGAACATGATATAACTTAGATAATTAAACTTAACATTAAGGATGTTTCTAGTATAAAGTATCTCCAAATTTTGTCATTATTGAAATAAATTTTCGCAATTCTCAAATGAAAAAATGCTTAATATTATTTAAACTATTGAAGTTCGGCAAATATTTTTTTTTTTAAATTAAAATATTGAAAATCCCTTATAGTTTAGAAAACCTGTATATTTTTTAACATATTAATTGCAAAATATTAAAGTTAACTTTGAAAATATTTAAAAAAAACTTAATTTTTATTATTTTATTTTAAAATTATACCTCAGTTAGTTTTCAAATGCAAGTTCAGTTGTGTAAATTGTATTTTCCCTATTTTTTTCCAAATAAAATACTAATAAATTTTTCTCAGTCTTAAGCAAGTTTAATAAAAACATTTAAGAGAAGATAAAATGTTTCCCAATATAAAAAAAAAATTAATCACCTTTTAAATCGTAATATTTATCAAAATCTAATCTAACAGTTAACCATAATGCACGAATTACACCCATCGTTCCCTCAATAGAATCGTTCATTCGTCGTATTTTGGAGTGGAGTTGTTTACTTGCTACGCATCCGGGATGAGTTTATAAGGCACGCAAACAACACAAACAAGAACTCAGAAGGAAAAAAAAAGTAATGAAAGAATTATAATCATAAAACGTTGGTTACAGCAGCTGTTCGAGTAGTGAAAAGTGAGACGGTAAGGAAAAATGGTGGATTTAAAAGCACGAAAAATAAAAATAAAATAAAGTAAATCCTCGTCTTGCAAAAAGAAGCTCTGGCATAAAGTCGGCTGTTATTAAAGTAGCCCCATTTGCCGGATCTGTGCAAGGACGAATTTGGGAGCAAGGGTTAAGCCACAACGACGAGAAGCGGCATCTTTGTATACGCATTAAAAATGAAAAAAATTACATTTAACTGAAACGACATTTTGTGAGAAGATAGTTGAGAACACCATAATTGTCCTGCATTCAGTTCTGGAAAAGTTTACATCGGTTTGAGGTTCAGTAGTGGTGAAGATAATTTTTAAAATTAAGTGAAATCGCATTTAACAGTTTAACTCTGAAACTGGCTGCATTTTTTTAAACTTATTGAAATGAGTTGAAATTCTTTATTATTCATTATTAAATTAGTTAACTAAGAAAAAGGATGGTTTACCTCGGTTATATATCGAACCTTTCCTAAAAATTGTTCTATATTATATCCTTTTCACACTACTTAAATAATTATCTTAAACCTAATTTCGCTTGCAATATTTTTTATCATAAGGTTTTGATATTTTTGGGTTTATTTTTTTCATAAATAAAGTGATCTAATTTTGTATTGAACGGAAGAAAACCCAGGAATCTCCCAGCTATATACTCCAATATAGATGTACTTGACGAAATATTTCTATTTAATTAATTATAATTAATTCAACTATATTTAGATTCGAACCTTGCAAAAAAAAGGGCATTCTATTACTGGGCTCTGTTGGGAATCATCCTAAATGAATGTTGGCTCATTTTAATCTTGATTTTTTACTGATTCCCTAAATATATTATGTTTTATTTCTATAAATTCTTCATTTCCAAATGAGGTTTTTATTTTCCTCTATTTTTCATTAAACATACCGCACTAAATTTCTGTCAATTTATACAGTTTACAAAATGTTAAAATAAATAGTATTCTTATATTCTATGCCATTTTAAGTCTTTTTTTATGTAATAGTTACATAAATAAATGCAGGAACAAGCAATTTTTTCCATCAAACTTCCTTCGGATCACTTATATTGTAAAACAAGATATCCTTTTGGAAAACTATTAAATTATTTTTTCAAAAGTTAGTTTTATAAAAATATTTTTTCTTTTTCAAAAATTAAAAAATTAAAAAAAAAAGTATGAAACATTTTATATATGTACAATATACGCACATAGGTACCGTAAAATAGTTGTTATAATTGTAAATTCCTGAAATTAAAAATTAGGTTTTATACTTAAAAAGTATATTTTTTACACCAAACTACTATCTTTTTTTAAATGAAGTACTATTAGAGAAAATTATTTAGAATACACTGTGTAAGAAACACACATGCAAAATGTGAAAGTCATGCTTAAAAATAATTCTTACTTTCGATTACTGTTATTTTTTTTAATGAAAGACAAGCACAGTAATTATTCTCTTCTTTTTTTCAAAATATATTTTAAATACATATTTTTACAGTTTTTCAATGTTGGAGAGTATTTTATTATTGTTTTTCTCAAACAAGTGTCTCCGTCTTGTTAGTCATTTACATGCTTGTTTTCCAGACGATCAAAGCAATACGTCTTTTTCTTCTTGTTTGATATCTAAAAGTCCTTATTTTGAGTCATTATGTCTTAATATAATTCGATATTTTCTCACTTACTTTTTCATTTGAGTCCATATGCAAAACATCTTGAACTGAAATAATAGTAGTAGGTTTCTTTGTCGAAATTAATGAATGAGTAACTCATTTTTCCACTCAAATCGGCATGTAAAGTTTTTTTTATAATTTCTTTGATATTATCTACATTAAAAATACATAATATTTTTGAAATTAACTTTACAAATGCGAAATTTGTAATAGTTAAAATTATTTTGTCTCATTGGTCAAAACACACACGGGGTAACTTAATTTAGTATTAAGTTTTTTTAATTGCTTAACTCTTTCTTCTCCCGGGAAAAATGAAAAACTTTCAATCGAATATCAGTAAATTCAAATTTTGCTAAATCGAAATGAAAGAAAATGGCACGATATCCGAATTAAATTTTGGATATCGTGCCATTTTCTTTCTTGTGATGACATAAAGTAACAACTTATTGTCTAAATAACGTAAATGTTATGTTAACACAAAATTGTTTGCATTTATGTAAAAATAAATAGGGAATATATGTTTCAATGTGTAAAAGTAATATAAAGAAGAATGTACAAACCAATATACTTCAGTGAAAGTGAATAATAAAATATTCTATGCTTAATCTTTAACAAATTATAAAAAAAAACGCTTATGAAGTAATAGTGATAATAGTAACTCTATTAAGTATGTCTAGTTAAAGATCTGAATTTTTCAATAGAAATATTTGTTTTAAGTTTGATTTTTTTTTATATATAAATGATTTTAAATATTAATCTTCCCAAAACTTTTTGTAATTAAATCAATCTATTTTAAAAAAATTTTTATTCAATACTATATATTTTATTGTTTAAATACTAATCTAATACTAATCAAATTGTTTAAATACTAATCTAATACTAATCATATTGTTTAAATACTAATCTAATACTATTATATTGAAGGAACAGAACACCATATATTCTCATATAGTTGAAAGGGATAGAACTTATTATTTTAACTAATTTATGACTAATTGTACGATAAATATTTATTTTGTTCTTTGATATAGAAAACTGTTTCAAATAAGTTTAATAATTGAAATAAACAATCATATTGTATGTAAACAATACTCTATCAGTCATTTATTTCTTTTAAAAACACGTAAATTTATTTCAGGAAAATGTCTAAGTAACTGCTTATATTTTGATAATAACATTTTTCTTAAAAATATGTAAACATTATTTTGAGATTTAGATTTTTTTTATCTGTAGTATATGATGTTGCTAAAGCGAACCACATTAATAATCAAATCGTAAATTTTAACTCTATATATTCCCTCTGGAGTTAAAACGCACAATAAATTATGTGTTTTTTTATAATGCATTAATAATAGGTTTCTGATTATTGATTTTGTAATAATTAGTTGGTATAATATATATATGATAGATAATATATGTATATAAATAATCAAATTCATGTAGCGTTAAATCACATAAATCTTCTAAAAAAACTAGAATTTAGAACTTTAATCCTTTTCCTTTATTCCAAATTTTTAAATCCTTTTTTTTTTTTTTTTTATTTTATTTATTTATTTATTTTTTTTTTTTGATGTTGACTCAAAATTTTTAAGCGAATAATTCATTAATTTACATTTAAAATTATTTGTTATAAACCTAACTATTTTTAATAATATTAATTATTATTTATTTTTAATTGAACTTCTCACAAGTACACGTTAAAATTAGATTATTAATTTAATAGATTTTCATAGTGTAAATGTATTTGAGTTTTGTACACAAAAATATTTATGTATGAATATACTAAATTTCATTACTAATTAACGTCCTCTTATAAAATTTCAAAATCAATTCTTAAATTTTACAAATTTGTTATATTATTAATATATGAAAGTTACTGATATTAAAGTATTAATTACATTTAATATTTTGATTGTATTTTAATTTAAATAATTCATCATTAAGCCATATATTTTACAAAAGTATTTATCGATTATTTTTCTTAAAATTTAATATAAAGTAAATAATTTACATAGATGTGAAAAAATATCATTATTAATTTAATACATTCTCTCCTCATAAATGCATTTGAATTTTGTGCAACAAACTATTAATGTATGAATATACTTAATTTCATTACTAATTAACTTCCTCTTATAAAATTTCAAAATCAATTTTTTAATTTTTTTCTCAATTTGTTTTATTATCAGTATATGAAAGTTACTGGAAGTATTAATAATTATTTAATATGTGTTGATACTATTTTACTTTAAATAATTCATTATAAAGCCATATATTTTACAAAAGTATTTATC
>JAPDSC010017579.1:0-11237 GCA_026290005.1 Latrodectus geometricus
TATCACAAATATATTCCCATTATGTCGTAGCTTTAATTTAATGGGAAAAAATGATTTGGTAGAAGAAAAGTAGATAGTTATATATATATATTTTTATTTTACGATTTTATTTTAAGTTACCTTAGCTTATATGACATCAGATGCTTACCGTCTAATTTAGAATTATTTCTACAAATATTATTATTTATTTTTACATATGTTTATATACAAAAAAGTAAACAAATTATTGATTTAAAATCATATCTTATTTTATGAATGTAATTTCTTTGAGCGTATAATGGTAATATTTTCCCATGTCATTATATTTTATTAGTTAAGGAAGGTAGAATAAATCATCCTTAAAATTTAAATTTATTTAATTTTATTTATCTATTAAATTTTTATGAACTAAATAGAAAAATTATTAATTATATAAGCTTATTAGCTTCTTAATGTTTCATTTCTAAAATATGATTACAACATAATACTTTACACATGATAAAATATTTCGAATACAACATTTTTGTTGCATCTAGTTTAAAAGAAATTTAATCAAAATGATGGAATATCTCAGTTGTGGAATTTTAAAAAGGTATTGGGGTTTGAAATTTATAAAGTTGCAAATATTATTTGTTTACACTGAAACTTAATAAAATAAACTTAAAGACAATCAATTTCTAAAAAAATCACTTTACTAAATGGCTGTCCATTTTTTGTTTTTCGAATACTTATTTACATTACTTTCTTTTATTTTTATTCAGCTTAACATGTTTGATTTTTGCATTCACTTTGAATACTAATATATTAATGCAAATATTAGAAATTGGAAACTAAATATCTTTCATTAAATATACTTAGCAAAGTTTCAATCGAAGCAGTTGACGTATTTTACTTTTGATAAAATTGAAAAATTGTTCATGAAGTAGTAAACATGTAAATAATGAATTCAAAGTTTACATAAAAGAATATATATTATGAATTGGCAGGATTCACTTATTTTCTAATTTTAAGCGCATTAAATTTATGTGCTGAGAACAATGTAGTCTACTTATTATTTTTTATTTTAGGAAGAATACTGCATTAATAAGTTATGAAAATCTAACACACACAGTTATATATCATATTTAAGTTTTCAAATTTGTAATATTTAATAAAGTATGTTTTTTAATTGCTGAAATAATTTAACTAAGATCTTAAATTAAAAATTAAATGTTTCAAAAGATTGTGTTTTAACAAATTAAAGTATTTATACATAAAAAGAAATTGATCTTTTCAAGTATGGAGTTATTTTCATTACCAGTATTCAATTGAACTTGTAATTTCCCTGCTCTTATAAAACATTCATTGCACACACAAGTTGACTGGAAAATTCATTTCTGTCACTTTCCAAAAATTTAGTCATTGCCTTGTAAGGCATTCAGTAATACATATGTGGCTGGTATTTGCCTGATATTTGAATGCCTGCGCTCCTCTGCCTGATATTTGCCTCATCAAAGTGTGCCTGAATTTGAGAAAAATATCAGGTATATTTTGATTGTTATTTTTGGACAGTAAGATATAAGATATAACTCAGACTAATGCGGTTAAGATTTAAAGTTAAATACATTGAACAACTATTCTTGAGAGATGTTTCTCAAATTTTAGCAGTCTCAGGTAATTTTTAAAATTTTTAGTTATGATTGGTATATTTTAGACACGTTACGTAGAATTATACATGATATTATGATATGCTTGCAAATTTTTTTAATTATAAATGTTTCATTTTTTTCATGATTATGTGACTTATTTAATATTTCACTATCATAATAAATAAATCTTATTAGTGTGGTAAAGATTTACTAATATAATATAGCTATACGATATTATCAAAATATTCCTGGCTCAGTCATAGTTATATTTTTGTATTCATCCAATGTTTTGAATTTTATTAAATTTTATTAAATTTCATGTTTTATTGATATTTTTAATTTAATTTAATAATATTAAAAATTTTTTTATAAAATTGCATTTTTCCTCTTTTACTTAACGTATAGAATAACTTCCATTGTATAACATCTCAGTAAATATTTCAAGTGAAACATATGTTTCAGATTTTTAATCAAATAATTTACATATATGTTTAAAATGCTCAAATTTTCTTTTTACGTCAATTAAATTCAAAAATAATTTTTTGAAACATGATCTTATAAAATTTAAATATTATACTCTTTTTAAACGTAAATTTTTACTATTATAAAATAAACATGGTTATCATTATAAATATTTTATTAATGAAATTATTTTCCAAGGAACTTTGAATGTAAAACAAAGATATTTAAGAATAAAACTGCACTATCCAAATGCTGTAATAACAAACATTAAAAAAAAATTACATACATTTTACACATATTTCAAACAAGGGAATTCATCTTACAAGCTGTTCCTTTTTTTCGTTAAAAAGTGAATACAGTTTGGATTATAAAGGGTGTAGATGAATGTTTCCAGTTAATAAGAAGTAAGCATTGACTATAATGATTTACAATTGTATTCCATTACGTAATTTTTTATCCATTAGATTATTATGTGAAAAAGGTTGAAAGCAATAATTAAACAATAAGATGAAAATTTTCATTAACCTCAATTCATCTCATCTGTGTATTATATATTTTAGAATATAATTAAATCATAAAAATAAATCGTAGAGCTTTATAATAGCATTTAATGGTGTGATTATAAATAATTTCATATAAAAAACATTAAACGTAGAAAATAATAATTTTGTTTCTCTGAATCTTATTAAATTTGAAATTTAAAAAAAAATGTTTTAAAAGCATGTCATATAATCACATTCAATATAATATTAAATAAAATAATTAAACTGCAGCGTTAAACTACATAATAAGTATATGTATATTCTAAACATCTTTAGTTTCTGCTACATAACTTTCATAAAATTAATAGCGTATTTATTTCATAATTGCTTATAGAAATTAATGAATTAAAGAAATCTGCAAATATTTAATTTTTTTCCAAGCACTTTTTCAGAAGTTTTAAATTCCTTCCTTGTAAATGAATTTTATAAAAAGAATTTAAACTTAACAATGTAAGAATTATTTCCAAATTTATGTAGGATTTAAAAGTTACTTGTAGAATAAACGACACAAATGTAAATATATTCAAACAATAATTCTGCTAAAAGTTTCAGGTGAAAATGTTGTTTTTTAATCTAAGTGTATCCCGAACAAATCTAAATGAAATAATTGGAATGACTGTAGATTTAGATAGCACTTTATTGAACTAATATATAACAAGATCACTTTTGCTTCCACTGTTCTATGCCATTATTCAAAATTAAACAAACATTTTTTTATTAATTATTAAAAGCTATTAGATAATTTATATTAATTTTCCTACCCTATGGGGTTGAAATGGAAAGCATTTCATTGCTAATCAATATTTAAGGATAATTTGATTAACGTGGTAAATTATTTTATATACATTAGGAATTAACATGTATGTTTAAATTACTTAAATGGCTGGAAAATTTATTCTTTGAAATAACACAACTTCCTTTAGAAAATTATATTTAATAATTTGAAACATTTAAAATTATTTCAATCAATAAGACTTCTCGTATTTGAATGAATAACATTATTTAATTTTCCGAAATTTGAAAAATCTACAGTTGGTATGTGAGTGAGCTAAAAACTATTTTCTTCTACGTATTAATTTCTATAAGCGTATTATTCTACGTAAAATTTATATTACTTCTTCAACGTATTAATTTCTATATACGTATTATTCTACGTAAAATTTATATTTACTTTAGATTTCTGAAGACGTTTAATTTACGTAATGCTTTGTGCCAATCTCTTATTCTTCAGAATGTTATCTTCTTTATTTTATTCATATATAACAATTTTAAATTTTATCGAGAGATTTATTTCTTATATTTGTTGCAAAATTTTTGCAGTTTAGTTTAAATTATGTAATTAAATTTAGTACATCTCTTGTTTCAATGAAATTAACATAATTAATCACTTACCTTGATATTTAATTTTGTATATTTTAATAAAGTAAATATAAATTAATTTTAAATATCTCTAATAAATTTTATAACATAAATATATTTAAAAGAAAATATAAATTACATATTATATTTACAATATTTTCTGTACTTATAATTTCACATTGATAACAGAATATTTATATTATTTCTGGGTTATGTGTACTCATAGCTTCAAATTATATCATAATGTATTTAGTTTGTTTTAGCATGTAAATATTTATTGTATTTTTAAACCGTATAATAAAATTTATTTATTTTTAGCAAATACATTTTCCTTTATAAATTGTTTAAATAATATGTTATACCGAACAGTGTTTTTTGATAAAATTGAATGTGATATTATCAGTACATATTCAAAATTGATTTATATAAGTAATATAAGATAGTTACAATTTAATTAAATGATACATTTCTCATGTACGATATTGAGTCCAGTAATCTAATTAATAAATGTTATAATTAAAAATAGTTGATTTATAATTAAAAATTTGATTTTATAATTTTATTGCTGATTTATAAAATAAAATATGTTCACGTAAAAATGAACTAAAAAAATAAATTAAGGTAACAAGTACTCATTTCAAATAAATATTGTCTATAAAATTACTTAAATCTGTGAATCGAAATTTACACATGCTTTCTAAATTAAGATCAAAAGTTAATTTCCTTTAGTTTGTCTAAAATCATGTAAGTCATTTTCTATAATATTTTAATTAATCATTCACATATTTTTATTGCTTGGATTTAATTATAAATAATTTCTGCAGTTATTTTATTCAGGAATTGGTATTAAACATTATCGAAAAAAAAGGAGGTCCTATATTTATTAATATATTAAATTGAATAAATAACATACTTGTAATAAACTATACTATAATTATATACTAATTTTAAGAAGTGACGGTATGATACTAAAATGTTTCTTAATAAAGTTAATAAAATTATTATACTAATAGTATAAAAATTGTGGGTATAACTTGATTAATGCATTATTATTCTTTGTAGTATTAACTTCTTTCTAATTAAATATTTAATTAAAACGTTAAATAAATAAGAAGAAAAATTAATCATTAAATAAATAAGAAAAAAAATTAAACAAACGAATACATTAACTTTGTCAAAATATACTTAAATATCAAATAAAATTATTTTTAATACATTTCTGCAGGAACTACTTAAACAAACTGAAATTTTCTCTTATATTTAATGATGCTTTAAATTCTTGATTTCAAGAAAGATTTCTCAAACTAAATTAACATGAAAAACTTTGTAGAATCTTTTAACTTTTAAAATTTATTTTGATATTATATTAACATGAGAAATAAAAATAATAGGAAGTAAAATGATTACTATAAACATTTTGAATAGTAAACAAAATAGTTTAATCTTGTGAATGATAATGGATTAAAATATATTTCTAAATTTTGATTAATCAAGCTACTAACTAAAAAATTTCATTAATTCTCAATAATTTGTATAAAATTAAGGTTAAATTTTTGATCATAGTTATGAAATATATTAAATACAATTTGGCATGGAGCAAAACTTATTTTGATTGAAATTAAATGTATACTTTATTGCATTCAAAATAGGTTAAAAAATCAGTACGTCGAGAGAGATTCATAGCTTTTTTTAGGAAAATTCAGGATTAGGTATTTATTATGAATATGCTTCATTTTTTAGTACTTTACTTTTCCTCAAATAATTAATTAGAAATTAAATATGAAAAAGCAATTGATTATCTGTATTGTAAATAAGAGTTTTAGATATGTAAGTCACCATTGCTTTTTCAGAACACAGTGACATTTACTTCATTTCAGATAACATATAGAAAAGTTATATATATACATATATAAAACAAGTGATATAAACCTCTCCTACAGTAAATTTGTATTTCGTATTTCTAAGCTTTCATTTTATGAGACGATGAGGGTTGGTATTTACTTTATACTTAGTATTTATTTTACCTTATTTCAATATCTTTTGCCTTCCAGAATCAATTTCATTTGTACTGTCATTGCATTTCATTGTGGTTTTCTTTGAATTGGCATGCCTTTCTCATGAGTAAATATTCATACAAATAATTTTATTTTAATCAAATATTAAGCTAATAGACAATAAAAATTTTCCAAATTACAGAATTAAAATTAAGCAGCGATATCTTAAGTAGTTTTCTTGTTAAAATATCAATATTAAAGTTTAAAAGTATTGGATAAATATTATTGTTATGAAAGTTATTAAGTTTGACTTCAATTACAAATTAAGTTTTGATAACTTTTATGAAGATATATATTATGTATTTTTTTATAAAAATATTAATGATCTAATTTAAAGCAGTGATTTCTAAGTGTTCATATTCTTTACCTTATAATTAAATCTCCTTTTGTGCCATATTTATACTGTTTATTTTATGCTATTTATTTCCAGAGATAATAATAATTACTTTTCATCTAGAGTGATATTTCTAATTCTTTATAAAATTCATATTCTGTTTCTAAAAATGAATGTTTAACATTATGGTAATTATGTTCCTTTTCGTTAAGTCAAGGAAATAAAATATTTCTTACTCTATTTATTTCCTTACTAAGCAAATGGAATTTTGAAACAATCATTTCATTTGGAAAATTAAACAAAGATATGCATAATTTATCTTTATAATTGTGAATTTTGAATCAGAATTTGTAGATTGACTGTTTTGGTTATTATAGAACAATTATTATTTAATGAGTAAGGATTAAAGTTAGCCTTTTCAATAAAACTCAAATTGATTTTTGCTGCATTTTTTCTTTACACAAAATATTTTTATACATCTGTAAGACTATTTTAATTGAACTTTTTCTTCTTGTTTCTTGTGTTTCTTCTTTTATTCTTGTTTTTGTATCATCCTTCTTAATCATTTTTAACTCTTATTTCTGGATAATGAAAATATTTTAACTTTTTAACATTCATAGTTTCCTTCTTTTAAAAGATCATTTAATTATTTTTGTTTAAATTTTCTCTGTAAATTGTTACTATACTTTATTATTTTGCATATCCAGTTATATACTACAATTCATAGTTATTTTACTCAAACTAATTCCATCATTTTGTTCATTCTTTTGCTGAGGTGAATTCCTCTTAAATACTTGCATGAAAAATTTTCAGCCAGTTCAATAATATTAAGTCACGTGTTATATATGATATCAATTGATCTTTGTAATTAAGTTCTGGACTAAAGTAAAAAACTTCATATTACTGATGTGATAATTTAAACATTGCTAAAGATTTATATTTTTAATTACTTTGTGATCGATGACTTGAGTTTTTTTTTTCTTTTCTTACTGTGTTTAGTTTTTTTTACTATTTAAATATCATAAATGTATGCCTAAAAATATTAACGATGGAAGAGATTCTTTCTTTTATTTATAAAATATTTTATTAAATGATTTTGCTTTAAAATTTATTTTTCTACACGATTATTGTAAAGGAGTTTATTGATTGAAAAATGCAAAAAAAAAAATATCATTAGAAATGAAACATTAGAAAATAATAATTGCATTAAGAGAGAGAAAGATTTTGTTTATAATTCTAATATTTAAAAAGCATTATTATTCATTTGGATATTTTTAAAATTAGAAAAGCTCTGATTTTGTAACATAAGCTTTTTACATTTTTAACTATGATTATAAAGGTAATGACATATAACTTGAAATAGTGTTATATCCTTTACTTTTCTTTTTACTAAACACAGTAAAATGTTAAATTATCGTGAGGAGTTGTCACCATGAGTAGTTTTAGTTTTAATCTTGCGAAGTTAAAGCGTTGAAATTAAAGTAATTGGAAACGCATATTGCAGTTCCATCAAAGACTTAATTCGTTTCACTCGACGAATAACGATGTGCTTGGGACCTTAGAATAATTAAGTGCCCAAATGATTAAGGTCCCTACAAGGATGCATTTACAACAGGAATGACATTCGGCTTTTCGGAATTTCCTTGCAACGCATGACTTCAGTGAGTAATCACCAAGGTAGAGAAGATTAGGCTATCATTTATCTCCCATCGCATTTGTGAATACTGTTTTGCTGCAAGAGTAATGTTTAGCTACTAGCAAAAAGTCAAAGGAATTAAGATATTTATTCTAATACACACATGTATGTGAATATTTTAGGTTCTTCGCTATAGATTTTTTATTTCTTGAATAATATTAAAAAATGGAATTTTATATATATATATATATATATATGATATTCTGTATTTTAATACCTTTTGCAGCAATTACAATTATTATAATTAAAAATACTAAATAGATTCTTGTAGATTTGGTAAGCAGTTATTATTACTTAATAATTCAATATTTGTAAAATTAATTTTTTAATCTTCTGATAATGGTAAAAATAATTGAATCATACTACAAATTCTTGAATTCTAAATTTATTACAAATTCTTGCACAAAGTTTTATTATTATACAGATTATAATCTTGCTGTTTTTTTTAAAAAAAACTGTTATAAAAATAATAATCTTCACATATTGAGAAATTGAAGTTAGGTAATGAACATTGCTTATATATTCTTTCAGATGTATATGATCATAATTAGTTTTTCAAATATTACTTAGTTTTTTGTTGTTGTTTTAATCTTCCAGCTGCCTGACGATGTCAGACAAGATACAAAAGACCGCTGACCTAAAGGTAGTCAAGGACAAGAAGAGTAAGAAGAGTAAATCTCATCTCTTGAGAGCTTCAAGCAGTCAAGTATGTGCTCGGCAAAAGCCTGCTGAGCATGACATCTGGAGCAAATGACGTAAATCTTACGGTTCTCAACAAAAGCAAGGTTTTTAATGTGGTCGCTTGCTAACCTTAAAATAGCAGTTTGTGAGGCTTTATTACACTTAAGATTGAAGAAAGAGCCTGGCTCTTTTAAAACATACCAGTGGTGGTATGGGGGAATTTCCATTCTTGAAATTTCACCATTGATAATAGATTGATGTTCAAGATAGGTAAGGGCCGAATGAGATAAATTAAAGTTGCTGCTACCCTCTTTGGCCAAACTATCTGCGCGCTCATTACCAAATATGTCGACATGTGAAGAGATCCACTGAAAATGAACATCTTGGGACTTAGAGATAAGAATCTTAAGAATCTTCTGAAGAATTGAAATACTAGTTTTATCTCCAATCATGATCCAGCTGTAGAGGTTTTGTAGAGAGAAGCGACTGTCCGAAAGGATCCAGAGGTCTTCGAAGTCATTATCATTGAGAATAGCTTCAAGGCTATGCTCAATTGCAAATAACTCACATTTGAAGATTGATGAAAATGCAGGGTTGCGAAGGAAAAATGAAAATTTATCTCCTGGTTTTTCAATATAGATTACATTACCGGTATAGTCCCCCAGCCTAGTATAGGTCAGTATAGATATTAATGGCATTATTGGAGATTTCATTAATAATCTCTAGGCTATATGAATATAACATTACTATTAATATTTTGCTCTTCCTTATTTAATTTGTATATGATTATATCAGACCATTTAATCAATTTATATAAGTGGGAAGATTAAAATTTAATGCATTACTGGTTAAGATGTTTCAATAAATTATTCAATAGAAGAGTATACAGTTTTGTATATTTTTGAACAAATTTTTACATCACAACAAAACACAATAAAACATTTAATTTTTTATAATATACACTACTGGCCATTAAAATTGCTACACCAAGAAGGCGACATGCTACAGACGTGAAATTTATACAAAAGAAAGAAGGTGCTGTGATATGCAAATGATTAGCTTTTCACGGCATTCAGACAAAGCAGGCGCCAGTAGCGACACCTACATTGTGTTTAAATGAGGAAATTGTTCAGTCGGTTCCTCAAACACAAATTGCATTTGAACGTTGTTGCCTGGTGAATGTTGTTGTGATGCCTCGTGTAAGAAAGAGAAATGCGTACCAGCACGTTTCTTACTTTGATAAATGTCGAATTGTAGCGTACCGGTATTGCGGTTAATCTTATCGCAGTATTGCTGCTCGCGTCGTAATGGATCGTGCAACCACGTCACGAGCCGTGAGTCAAGAAACGGGGTCGTTGGGAAGACAACAAGTGTCTGCACGAACAGTTCGACGATGTTTGCAGCAGCATGGACTCTCAGCTTGGAGACAATGGCTGCGGCTTCCCTTGAGGCTGGGTCATAGACAAGAGCGCCTTTAATGGTGTGATCAATGGTGTTTGGTGGTTGGTGGTAATGGTGTTTGGTGGCATCGTGGTGAACGCACACTGGCAGCGGGCATTCGCCATCGTCATACTGGCTTATCACCTGGCGTGATGGTATGGGGTGCTATTGGATACACGTCTCAGTTACCTCTTGTTCACATTGACGTTGCTTTGAACAGTGCACGTTACATTTCTGGTGTGTTAAGACCCGTGGTTCTACCCTTTATTCGAGCCCTGTGAAACCCTACGTTTCAGCAGGATAATGCACGACCGCATGTTGCCGGTATTGTACGGACCTTCCTTGATACGGAACATGTTCGGCTGTTGCCCTGGCCAGCACGTTCTCCAGATCCTTCACCAATAGAAAACGTCTGGTCAATGGTTGCCGAGCGATTGGCTCGTCACCAAACGCCAGTCACTACGGTTGATGAACTGTGGCTTCGTGTTGAAACTGCATGGGCATCTGTACCTGTACATGCAATCCAATCTCTGTTTGACTCAATGCCCAGGCGTTTAACTGCGGTTATTACTGCCAGAGGTGGTTGTTCTGGGTATTGATTTCTCAGGATCTATCCAGCCAAATCTTTTGAAAATTTAATCACTTGTTATTTCTAGTATAATATATTTGTCCAATATATATCATTTTGTTATCTGTATTTCTTCCTGGTGTAGCAATTTTAATGGCCAGTGAGTGTATTTCCGAGCACTTTATGCTTTGATTTATATAAAAAATTTCAAACTTAGTAGGAAAAATTTAATGGTAAAAACATTTTGTTATTTTAATATAGATTTTTCAATGTGCAATAGTTATTCAACAAAACGCATTTCTAGATATGTAATAATTATTAAAATTTTAGTTTTATAATTTCATCGATTACCATTGTCTTATTTAAAGTCCTAGATTTAAATTGATAACTATGATCACTTTAATCAATTATATTTTTTAAGTTTCGTGCACTGTTTGTCAAAACTTAACGTTTTTAAAAATACTACAAAAAAAATACTGTCATTGGTCACTTTA
>JAPDSC010017585.1:0-11093 GCA_026290005.1 Latrodectus geometricus
TAAAAATTAAAACTGGAAGTTATAAAATATTGTATTCTTATCACATTTTTCTTATTAGTACAATGGTTATGATTCTGAAATATTTAGATTAAATTCAATTATTATAAATAAACTGTTACATTTGAATTTAATGATGTTTTCATATTGCACTATATTACTTTTAAAATTTCTATAAGCAGTAAAACTTAAATAGTTTAAATATAAAATAGATCAACAATGTATACATTGTTGATCTGAGTCCATGTAATTTTCAATACTGGTTTTTAATTACTATATATGATTAATATTATGCATATTTATAAACTAAAAACAATAAATAAACTAAAGTACACAATAAAATTAATATTATTTCAAACACATTGTTTGTAATTCTTATTCGGACTTACATTTTACCAGTACAAAATAAATATAATCTACAAAGTGACAGAATTAAATAAATAGGCATTTTAAAGATATGTACTTGTTATTTATTTAAAAGAATTGATAGTACTTACCAAAATATTCTGTTATAAATGCTTGCTAAAAATGATATAATTAATAATAGCTAATTCCAGAGCGAAATATAACTCGTACTAATAGTAGAAAAAGAAATAGTAAACACAATGAATTTTAAATATGGCGGCCGCGCATGCGTAGACTTTTTACTTATTCTACTCGTATATCGTTTCAATCTCTTCGGTAAATACTACGGCTACCGCTTAGCTGCCACTGCATCAACAGCCGATGACGATGTCGAGCACAATTTGCGGTAGAAAAAACAGTTAACGTTTCATGTATAAGATACCGGGCTCGGACCGATGAGAAAATTCGGTGAAAAGTGAGTTACCAATGAAACCGGTGAATGGCCAGTGTAATACCAATAAGCCTCTGCTACTAGGGTATACATTCAATTATATTTTCATAGCGTTTACAGATATTTATTGCAGCAATAAAATAATATCAGATCATAAAATGTCATTTTGCAAAATTTCATCAGATAATTTATATTTAACAATTTCTTAGAAAAATCAGTTACATTAATGACGATTAAACTGTTTCCCACAACCCACTGTGGAGGTTTTGGCTTTCCTAGGGGGCAATAGTAGAATAACTGAACGAAGTTTCAATTATCATACTTATTGAAAGTCTATTATTATATACTGGACAAATAAAATTTATTTTATGCTTTAATTTGCAGTAACTTTGCTTCATAAAAGGTATTAAAAATAGTTACTCTGTAAATTGTTAATTTATAAATAAAAATAACCATTACTCTGATTGGTGTCTGGTTTGAAATGTTACTGCTAACATAAATATTAAATGGGGCTGTATTTATAGATAAGTTAACTATCCTTAAACAATGTAGTGTTTATAATTATAATGTTATATTATTTAAAAACACTTCATAACTTAAAACTGGAAATAATTTAATGCCACTCACATTATTCATTCAAATAATTCAATTTATCAAATTATTCATCTCTAAGTTCTTATCTGTTTAATTATTATAAATTATTTATTCACTTATGTTCCACTTGATCTTAAATTTGATACATTTGGAATTACTAACAATGATAAAATTTATTAAGTTTATTTTTTCAGATTGTACTCGTGCTTTTAATATTAAACAAGAACTCGGTTCTTCAAAATTACTACAACTTCAATTTTACAAGTGTTTGTTGGATTGGATTTGTTTTTAAAGTGACCTTAAAAAGATGGCTGCGAGGCGGTTTGTGAAATCTTCGGTTGATTGGGCTGCTTTTGCCGAAAGAGTTCCATCTTATGAAAAGGCTAAATTCCAACAATTTAAGGCCAAAGTAGATGGCTATACTCACAAGTAGGATTATTAACTTTCTCAAAAAAATATTTGAGTTATTTTACCTACCGTAGGTTATCGTTTTGTAATATGTACATATTGTGCCTTTCCAGAAGTAATTGCTATGCATTATTTTAGAACAGATGAATTAAGCATAAATATGATAAATTATTATTTTCTATTTAGGCTTATAGCAATATATACCAAATTCAAAATTTTCCCTTATGTTTATAAATGACGATTATTTACTCGTTGAATTGATTACTCTCGCTTGATTTTACCTCAGTTGTGCGTGATTAAAAATCAAATTTAAATTATATAGATTTAAATAGCGGTAGAATTTTCGCCATGACATGTATGAATTTGAAAACTCGTATGCCAAAGTTACTTTGATCAATGGGAAGAAAAAATTTTGGTCAATTAATCATTCTATATTGTGATTTTTATGGAAGGCAATAACCAAATTATAACATTATTTTAAATCATTAACATTTCTTTTTAGATTTGAAGAAAAGTAAACTGCTGGAAGTAATTTCTGAGCAGTGGTCAGAAAATGCCATCAAGGAATGAAATATTTATGTTATACTTATGTACAGGGCACATTAAGCAATATCATTAAATTAATTATAAATTTTCTGAATAATTTCTTGTAAATAAAAAAAAAATAGATGAATCTCTTAAGAATATACAATAACTCTAGTAGTTCCAATACTTTAGAAACTGAGTATCAACTGAATGAATAGAGCTCTGGACTTCAATTTAAATGCTTGCATGTTTCTCTTCCTGAATAGTAGTTTGAAATCCATTTTAAATTGTTGGTCATGATATAAGTAGATCTGTTGTGCAATAAATGATCACTGAAATATAAACCAACTGAACCAAAACTTTGCAAATCAATGTATTAAGTTTGTATGTATGTTAATAAAATATTTTATTAAAAATTTATTATTTTAGTTAAAGTTAATTTTGATAACTTAAAAAAACTAAAATGATTTAAGCTGTTTTTAATTGTATTTTGCTGTACGTAATGAGTAACTTGTTCTAGAATCTTTTTGTTTTTTTTTTGATAAAAGTTTTTTTTTTTTTTTTTTTTTTTTTTTTTAAAATTGAAAAACAAGGAATTAAATTACAGTAATATGGTGTTAAATTATGTTTTCAAACTGAATTAAGCTAACAGTTTCAATAAAATGTTACATTCTAACATTTTATTGATTATGTTACAAAATACTCTTAGAATTAAAAGATGAAATTTGTTGGCAAAGAGTCTAAATATTAAAAAAAAAAAAAAATTTTCAAAGGAAATTTAATATTCAATGAAATTATTTAAATTTATAGAATTATTAAATTTACACATTTTAATATATAAACTTAAATAATTAAAATTTAAACTAAATTTTCTCATTTTATGTCATTTTAAAATGATAAAAGATAATTTGATCTGTAAAAATTTCAGTTATTACAGCCATTGATATTTCTGAGGATCAATCTGAAATATCGTCAATGAAATGTTTTCTAGTTTCGTGACACAATCTTTAAAAAACTTATTGTGGTGGAAGAACACAGGCAGTTAATTGTTTTTCTATTGAACAGGCTATAATAATTTTATAAAATTTTACTCTGGGCTCGGAGTTGTCCTGATATTCCTTAAATTCCTGATTTTTTAAAAAACGTCCTGAAATGTCCTTATTTACGAAATAAATGCTGGAATTCCTTATTTTTTTTATTATATTCCTTTAAAAGTTTAATTTTTAATAATTTTACATTTTTCAGTGGTAAATTTTTCTTTATGTGGAATGAATATATTTTTTCTTTCAACTGCTTTCTATTCAAAAAGAAATTCTTTTCCCTATTTTGTTCTTTTTCAAACAGGAAATACGGTTGCCAAACATTTGTCTCCGCCTGATTTTCTGCCATTGGTCACGAATGTCTGACATCAA
Source organism: Latrodectus geometricus (assembly GCA_026290005.1). NCBI lineage: Eukaryota > Metazoa > Arthropoda > Arachnida > Araneae > Theridiidae > Latrodectus > Latrodectus geometricus. The sequence goes on from JAPDSC010017585.1 coordinate 3,733, forward strand.
AAAAAATTTAGATTTGGTTTAACCATTAAATTCTATTTTTTGCCTTTACTGTAGAAAGATTCTATTTTTAGTATTTATACAACAATTAATAATGATGGCAAAATTGTGAGAATTATTTGCCTACGTTTATGGGCATGCGTGAAATGCTTAACGCGTCATTTTGAACAATCTTGATGGGTGTTTGAAGAACGTTTATTAGCAAATTTAAAATTTATTTTTTGATAAATGATTGGAAATGCAAGATGGGAATAAATGCCTAATTAAGATTAAATAAATGTTTACGATGTTCATTCTGCGGAGTGTTTCGTATGCGAAAGCAAATTCAATATTCTAAATATGGATTTTAGACAAGTGCTTGCTCATGCAGATTAAAACACAAGAAAGCTATGAGCTGTTACAAGAATCAAACACTATTTACTATCAAGTCATCAACTTCATCTGAATTCTCGACATCGACTGTAGTAGTGAATAACAAGGCTTCCCAAAACAGCATCAGAGAAAACCATTGTAGTTTTGGTGGCAATAAAAAAAGAATTATTCTTTTTCAACTTTGAAAGATTTAGCTAACATTTAAGGAGAAATTTTGATGATTCCTCCGTAGCAAAAAATCTCAAATTATTTGATATAAAAAGTCAGATATATGATTAATTTTGGACTTGCTTCGTATTTCTAAATTCTTTTGTTTCAGGATATCGGCATTTCACATACAAATAAAGAAACTATTGGATATTTATATCTATTGGTTTGATAAACAAGGAAAAAATGTCTTTTGTTACCTCGAATCACATTTTTTACAACATTATAAGCCAATGAAATTGTAAAAATTTTATTTAATTTTATTGAAAATAATGGTTTGAATTTAGAAAAATAAATCAGTTGTCAATTAATGGACTAAGAGTTAATTTAGCTGTTTTAAAGTAAATAAATCGTGAATTGAGTAAGAACAAAGTTTACCATTACTAATTGATTTGGGTATGTGTTGCTTATACATAATCCATGGAGCACTATGTAAGGGTATTGATTGTATTATTGATAGATTTGCTGTAGATATACATCAATTTTTCAAGCTATATCTTTCAAGAAGGGAAGATTATCATTCCTTATAGTTAGAAATACTGGAAGAAAACTTAACTAGACTTAGTTTCCTTTGTTATGTTGAGAGAAGTTGGTTAACTTTGGGGTCAATTTGTGAGAAAATCGATGAGCAATATGATGTTTTAAGAGAATATTTTATTGTTAAAGTATCCAAAGAGTCGAAATATCCTCTTTTTGATAGACATCTTCGGATTATAAAACATTTGAAAGACCCTAAGACTCTGGCATATTGGCATTTTGTTTCATTTTTTGTAAAACTTTTGAACCATATTTATGTCTAATGCAAAAAGTCTAACCTTTAGTACATGTGATGTACAGTAAGTTAAATTAACTTGTTCACAGTATCATGTTTAAATTTTTAAATCCAGAAGAAATCTTTGAAAAAAATGGTGTAAAGTTGCTATAAATAAATGTTGATTCAGGAAAAAACTGGTTAAGCTTAAAAACAAGATTGAAATAGATCATGGTGCAACAGCAATACGGGAAAAGCTTACGGATAAAACATTTCTACAAAGTGTCAGAAGTTGCTACAAAGGAACTTCTAAGCTTTTGCTTCCAAAACTCCCTATAAATCCTTTACTCTAAGATTTCCAGTGTTTGTCTCCTTATAATAAAAAGAGGGAGAGTCTAGGAGCTCATTTAGCAGATTAATTTAACATATTCCTCGTGAATAAAATTTCTTCAGACTTTGATAAGATGAATGAATAGTGGATTCTTTACATGTGTGAAGATGCGACTTTGCTTATGAATGATTATGATAATGACCAAAATATCTGTTAATATTGGAATGCAGTTTTTAACATAAAAAATGCAGGTGGTTATATAAAATATCCTACTCTTTCTAAAGTTATTATTAAAGCATGTCTGCCGTTATTAAATGTGAATTCCCAACCAGAAAAAGTTTTTTCGACTTACAATTCTGTTGTGACAAAGGAGAGAGCTTTATAGGAATTAACAGTTCAAAGTTTACTCATTTGTCATGATGTTTTTGGAATGCATGGCAATTCTGTTTATTCCATTCCATATATTAAGAAATGATGCATTATATTAAAAAATCTCACATGCAGAATATGCATCATATATGCAAAAATCAAAAGATGCAACACAATTAGAGAAGAAAAGAAAGGAGGAGGAAGACATAAAAGGCACTTGTGAAAAAAAGTTTAAAAAATCGCACTTGTTAGAAAAATTAATGGACTTGAGAAAAAAAAGAAAAATTTGTTTGATAATAAGAGTGTAGCTCAAAAACTTTTGGATGATGCAAATAAAAAATAGCATGTGCTATTAGTGATGATCATGAGTGATGTGAAAGTTAGACAAATGATGCTATCTGCTGCTAATGCTGAGATTGCATCTGTGAATGATTAGTTGAAAAAGAGTAGTATTAAATTATTGGAATTAAATGCTAATGCATCCAGTTCAAAATGAACATTAGTTATACATATAAATTTACTGTAATATAAAGTATTTATCATGTAACTTATTAATTTTTAAAAATGTTCAGTATAAAAAAGTTTAAATAAATTTTTTAAAAAAAAAGGTTAAAGCATTTTTCATATTTTTGTATTAAAAATTAAAAACTCAAAATTTATTAAATAGTATACTCCTCTCTAAAATGTGTTATATTCATAAAACAGAAATTAGTATGTAAAAGTAACATTGGTTTTGCTTAATTATTGACATATGTCCTGAAAAATGTCCTGATATTTCTTGAAAATATTGTCCTGAAAAAAAATTTCAATACTCCTACCCCTGTTTTACTACAATCATCAATTTTTATGTGTGGACAAGATAATAAGGAATTGGCACAAGTACCTGACTTGTAATTTTTCAAATCTATTGTGGTATTATTATTTATTTCAAGCTGAATTCAATATTAATTCCTAACACAATAAATCTCAGCAGTGATGTGAATGGAATATGCTACTCATCAAACTAAGTTTAAGTATGGACACTTTTAGTTTCTCAGCATGAGTAACTATAAAAACATTTAGGTTACTACATTTTAGCTGCATAATACGACAATTCAAAAGCATTTTTTTGGTGAGTAATACCTGTATTCTGTGTAGGAAAATAATCACTGCCTCATCTCTTGCTAAATTCCAAATTTTAAAAAATAAAAAGAAATTTAAATGAAATTATAATTAGTCAAAAATGACTGAGCAAGCAAGCTTTATAAATAAAAACTAAATTTGTGAAGGTTAGTGATGATAAAAGAAGCCAAATTTGAAAACACTTAGGCATGTACAAAATCTTTACTGTTATTTTTTATTTTTAATTAAGCATTATAGTACAATAAGAATGCATAATTAATTTTAAATTATTTATTTCAATGACAAATTTTTAGGTGTTATTCATGTTTTCTCAATGCATATTTTGAATGGGGGGGGGGGGTGAATGCAATGGAATGGAAAAAATATTTTGATTTTGAAATTTTTATGTGTTTATTAAATATTTCTTGTTTTAATATTCAAATTTGATGCAATCCTGTGAAAGGATATAATTTGTTATAAAATTAATATCTTTGTAACATTGAACTGCATGATTTGGATATTTTCTTCCTACATTTTACTATGTTAAACAGTGACTATTAGTTTCATAATATAGTAGAAACAGATTAAAATCCCAATATTTTCCCACATTTAACTGTGCTTGAACTTTTTACAACTTGTAGGTAATAAAGACCATGTGATAAAATTTTAAGCTTTGTTTGTGTTATGTATACATTTGAATGAAAATTCAAAACACATATTTTAAAACATATATGAGAAATATAAGTGTAATGTAGATTGAAAAAATTTTAAATGATGTTTGTTTATATAAATAATTTAAAAACATTATATAAATTTACAAATGCTGACATTTATTGATATAAACTACTTTTCAGAATAAAACCTTCCAGAACATTTTAATAATACTGATCTTAAGAAATTGCTATTAGAATGAAATAATTTAAATTTGTCTTAAATAATTACTTTGCAATTGCAATTTTGGAACACAAGGGTTATAAATATGCAATTTCATCCTATAGAATTGTCATAAAATTTATTGAGTGTAAAAAGTTAATTATGGTTAAAAATTTTGAAAAATACTTTGTATTAAACTTTTAATCCTTTTCAGCTTAATGAAGTATCCTGAAAAGCCACCTACAATAGATTTTTCTATGTATCGCAATAAATTACCTAATCCTGCTATGGTAGATGAGTTTGAAAAGCAGGTAAGGAATTTAAAGTTTGAGTTGAAAACAGTTCTTTTTAGTTTAGTTTAAGAAAAATTACCTGTAATTTTTTTTTATTATACATCATACTGCATTTTTCTTATTGTAAAGCATTAATGTGAGCTATAATTATGACTAAACTATTTTAAAAAGTAATTTTTACAATGTGGAAAAATGTTGTTGTTAATAAAAAATCATACCAGAAGATTATAATTTCAGTTAAAAATGTATTATAACTTTAACCCATTTGGAAATATTGAGCATTATTTTATCTTTGTTGCAGATAGTACATTAATTTGAAAAACAGTATCTGTACATCCTTACTGACAAGTTGTATCAATTAAAATATTAAATTCTATGCTTATATCATAATCACTAGGGGAAGAATTATTAACTGCACCCCTAATTTAAAAAAAAAATGTTATATATATATTAGGTTGGGGAAAAATATCCATTATTTTTATGTGAGCTTTATGTAACTTCTTTCAGATTCGCTTTGTAAAAATGTTTAAAACAGTTTTCATGTAGATTTGTAGGTCTTGCGTGAAGTGCTGATAAGTGATCAACTTTGATAATTTTTGATGTTTTATAGACATTCTTGATGATGCTGTATCCATGTGAGTTGTGCATCTTTAACATAAAAAATATCTGAGCGGAATCAACAAAACCAAAATTGTACGTAACTGGTTGTTACAGTTTTATATAACAGGACAGTAAACATCTTTCAAAATTTTGGACACTTGGCTTGCATTTTTACTATTATAAAAGAAAAACTAAAATATATTGTATTTTTTGTTTGTTGTCTTCCATTTTTAAAATCTTGTACTCATAACTGAATTAATCAAACAAAAAACTGCAAGAGAATATTTTAGTGTTAAATGTCACCTTTCTATGAGCATAAATCTGAAATTGTTTGATAGATACCTCACAAGATATCAATCCTTACAGATGTCTACCAAAAATATAATGGATTACTTTTTCCCAAACCTAATATATATATATGTATGTGTGGATATATCATAATATTTTCATTCAAAATTTTAAATTAGAAAACAAATTTTTTCAATTTAAAGTGTAAATCCTAATTTTTGTCATGCATATCTGCAATTAATTTTGTTTTGCGAAATTTTGTAAAAGCTTATTTTCAATTTTATATTTTACTATTAAATAACATACATAGTTACACATTAATACTTATATGTTATTAAAATTTTCCTAACATTTTATATATTTCTTGTTAATAGAATTGTACTGAATTTTTTTTGCAATGTCTGTAAAATTTTATATCTTAGAAAATTGTGATTATATGACCTTTTATTTAGTAGATTCATAGCATTATCAAAATGCTCTTTAATTTAAATTGAGATTTGTATGTGTATGCATGTATATGTGTGTATGTATGTATATATTATCTCTCTCTCTCTCTCTCTCTATATATATATATATGTGTGTGTGTGTGTATGTATAATAAGCACACAAACATAAAAGTCCCATACTTATATGATTGTTTCTTTTTCCTTTTCTTGAATAAGTCACAATTAAAAAAAAACTTTCTGTAAAAGATAAAGAAATTGGAAATAAAAAATTACTGTACGCATTATTATAAATTCATAATCTTGTATCAAACATTAAAGTGATTATTTTATATTGATATGTTCAATGAATTTATGCTACTATATTTTAGTTTTCTTCATGCTTACTGTATATCTGTATCAATGATAACATTATAAGATCAATATTATACTTTGCTGTAATCTCAACTTTATTTTTTTTTTCTGATATTTCCATGTCATACTTGTTTTTGACTTTTCTGAAAAACTCAGACTGTTGCTTTTTTGATTAATTTAATGTTAAAACAAAATTGTTTTGTTTATTATTATAGAATGCTTTAAGAAACAAATTTTTATAATACAATAAAAACATCTGTTGCTTAATTTTTTTTAAAGCTCTAATAATTAATATAATTTTTTTAAATGCAAAAAATTTCAATAATGTATTGATATTATGTATTATCATATTTTTTAACCATCAGTAATTTTTAGTTCAACAGCTTGAAAGTACCATATCCTGTTGATAAGTATACTCCTCAAATAAATGAACAAGAAAAGAAGATGGTTAGTATTTTCTTTAACTATTCATATGTGTAAAAATAATTTATGAAAAATCATTTCCCTTTGAAACGTAAACCACTTAGGATCAGTAAGATAGTTAAGTTGATACTCAAAGAAAGGAAACTTTGTAATTTGTTAAGTTTACCTAATATTAATGTTTTATGACTAATTAATTAACAATTTGAAGAAACAATCTTTAGGGAAATAACTATTATAATATTTTATTTTTTTATTATTCAACCTGTAATAAAATTTTTATATTTGTACTCATACTATATTTAATGACATTTAGATTTTAAACAGATTTGAATATTTAAATTAATGTTTTTCCTTCTTTGGTAATAAATATATGTTTAAATCTTGGTTTAAATTTGTATTGCTAAAATTTCATTTCCTACTCAAATAGTTTTTTGATAACACTATAACTTAAAATTTGTTCCTATAGTTTAAAAATTTAGGCAATATATTGTTGATTTTTTTCTCTTTGTAAAAACTTAATTTCGTTTTTTATAAATTTGTATTAGTATAACTATATTCCTTGAAATAAAAATATTTTTAATAATAATTTTTATTTCTAAAAGAAATGCTTAAAATTTAATACAGTCTTATATATTGTAACTCCCTTTTATAATCACGGTAATAAACTCATTTAGATATTTATTATGAGCAATCCCGTATTTGGCATCAAAATAAAATTATAATTGTTCCTCAAATTAAAGAAATTCCCTAGTCTTATAATCAAGAGATCTTTTCAATAGATTTGTTATGGCTGCATGCTATCTTTCTTATATATTAATTTCGGGTAGGGAATTCCTAAGATTTGCATATTTTAATTGCTTCTAAGTTACATTGATAAAGAAAAGTGATTAAAACAAGTATTAAGGAATTAGAGAATTTGTTTTCAGTATATACAAATTGCAGTGAACATTCCAGGCAAC
>JAPDSC010017609.1:0-12792 GCA_026290005.1 Latrodectus geometricus
ATGTCGACATTCTCTGATTTCGGTCTTTCACGGTAACACATACACAATAAAACACTTTTATTTAGAATTTTTCATCACATTCCTTGAATCTAATATATTAGTTCATTCTTAACTAACTTATCAGTTTGTATGAATCATTACATTTCCGATCATTTCTAGATGCTATGGTGTAATAATTTAATTTGAATAATAAAGTGACATCAAAGTTTTAAAGATTTCTAATTTCAATAGAAATTAAAATATTTTTATACATACAAAAACTTTTTAGAAAAAAACCCTAATTTTTAAGTTTCAATTCTATATCTGGAAATCTCATCAGATATTAGTAAATTCTGTATAAGAAAAATAAAGTATAAGATTACACATATTTATAATCATAATATTAAATATTTTTTTTATAGTTTGATCATTTATTTAACAAAACAAAAACATAAAAAATACAAAGACAGATGTAAATGTATTCTTATGTTATTTATGTAACTCAGTATATTTTACTTCATGAAGACATGACAAAATAATAAACAATTTATAATCAGATTGTATTAATTCAGTAATAACACAAAAGTGCAAGTAATTTAGAATTACATTATGCAAAAAAGCTTACGTGTGTTAATATTTACTCTGCTGTACCTCATTTATTATAAATCAAATTAATTAATAACTTAAAAGATGCACGTTTTATTAATATATTTATATTGAACATAATCGCTCCCAGCTGGAGCAAATATAAATTTTAAGATTTTTGTTGTATTGATTGCAAAATGTGTGATATATCATACAAGAATAAAATTGTACTATAAAAATTAAATTAAGTTATCAAAGTTTTAAAAATTTGTTTGTAAAATATTCTATAACTCTATCATATTTCTGTCGACATTTTCTTAAAATAGTATTATCATTCATAGTACAGTAATGCATGACAGCATTTAATTAAATAAAATCTAAAAATGCAAATTCTAATATAAATAAAAATTTAATAAATATACTGAACAATCGATAATATAAAGCATTTTGGAACTTATAATACCATATTCTTTTTTCAATTTTTTATTAGCTCTTTAATAAATTTTTAAAATTTTGAGAAATTACAAGGAAATAAAAATATGTTAAAATGTGATTTATATTGAACTTGTAAAAGCTGCATCAATACTCGTGAACTCAAGAATTGAATTTTCCAGTGAATAAAAAGTAAAACAAGAAATGATCTAACTGTAATATTCAGAAAGGAATTTTAATATAATCTTAAGATAAATATTTTATTATATTGTTAATGAAAACAATCCTAGCAATGTACATGTTATGACATAAGAACTAGAAACATATGTAAAGAAAATCTTAAATAATGTTTATTTGCTTTTTGAATAATGAAATACTTCACCATACTTAATATTTCTATTTAAATTATATAAGGTATTGTATCTAGCCAAGATAATTGAAAATTTTCCAGTTATAATAAGGCACATTCTAAAAAAAATAATTTTTTAGGAGAGTTAAAGACATTGGGTTTTCAGGAATTTTTAGCTTAATATAAAGTGATTCATTAACTGATACACGAAATTAGATAACATTTTTTACACTGATAAAACATTACATATCTTTTAAATGCCTTAACTTTTTATATAATTATCTTTCATCCTTTTTATTCTAAAGTTACTTCAGTTCAATTTACTTCAAGAAACTTTTCTCCAGTCTGATTTTGAGCATATTAAAAAATACAGCATTTCTCACTCCATGTATCTCGACTTGATAAAAATCCATTCGCATTCTATCCATTTTTGCGTTTGATATTATTCCTGCAACTCCAAGAGGGGAGAGAGCTAAGATGAATCCATTGCCACCGAGAACCGGAAATCAAATTAAATCCGGATGCTAACTATATTAGAAAGAGGGAAAAAAATCACCTCCATACTTCCAGCAACACGTCTGCATTTCATCTGATTATCGGAGTCGACGATTCCTCATGACGCTGATATGAATTTACGAAGTTTTCCTCGAACTGAGTTCATCTGCATCATCAAACTTTTTATGAAAATACTCATGACAATCAATGTTTTTGTAAAATTTATATTTAAAAGGAAAAACGAAATATTGCATGATTTAATAGATTAATAGAAGTTGTAAAGGAAAATTTCTCGTAAAATTTGAATGTTTATTTTGGTATTTCTATATATTAATAAAACAAATAAAATACGAATAACGCTTACAAATACATATTTCGTGCTTTAAAATATCTATAAATTTTAATTTTGATATCGTATTAAATCATGTAGAATAAGTATGTTCAATTTCCATTTGATCCCTGCTTCTGTAATGACAGGGTTACCCAATTTTGGGGTTAAACTAGCACACCCACAAATATTTCTATTGTATAAGGTGACATTAATTCTGTCTTTTCTGCCAAAAAAGGATGGCGTTACAGTCAGTTGTTCAAACATTTTAAATAAACAAACATTTTAATAAAATTAATGGATTGATTACCGTCATAAAAAAAAACTTTAATGACTATTCGTATGTTAAATAATTTATCTTGTGCTTCCGTAACAGTATTTAAAAGTAAATTTGATATTTTGTTAATTTATGAAACATTGAAAATTTGTTCTTTCAGAAAAATTATTGTTTATAAAATAGTTTTCAAAATATATAATTGTGAATTAAATTTTAAAAAACTGTTTCAATAACGGATTAGACTCAGTAATAATATTTCTGGATGCCTTAAAACTGAGTAATATATGTTTTTGAAATTGAATTTAATTCAAAAGAAAATAAAAATGTGTATTGTTATAAAAAATTACCACACCAACATATTTATTTCTAATTACATGTATAAGCACATTTTTGAACTCCACAGCAGGAAAATAATCAAATCACAGCATATAGAGTAAATTCATACGTACGGAAATTTTTAACAAACTTCTAAAATCCATATATAACTACACTACTGGCCATTAAAATTGATACACCAAGAAGGCGACACGCTACAGACGTGAAATTTATACGAAAGGAAGAAGGTGCTGTGATATGCAAATGATTAGCTTTTCAGCGCATTCAGACAAAGCAGGCGCAGTTAGCGACATCTACATTGTGTTTAAATGAGGAAATTGTTCAGCAGGTTCCTCATACACAAATTGCATTTGAACGTTGTTGCCTGGTGAAAAGTTGTTGTGATACCTCGTGTAAGAAGGAGAAATGCGTACCAGCACGTTTCTGACTTTGATAAAGGTCGAATTGTAGCGTACCAGGATTGCGGTTTATCTTATCGCAGTATAGCTGCTCGCGTCGGTCGAGATCCAATGACTGTTAACAGAATATGGAATCGATGGGTTCAGGACGGTAATACGGAATGCCATGCAGGTTCTCAACGGCCACCTATCACTAGCAGCCGAGAAGACAGGCATATTTTCCGCATGGCCGTAATGGATCGTGCAACCACGTCACGAGCCGTGAGTCTAGAAACGGGGTCGTTTGGAAAACAACAAGTGTCTGCACGAACAGTTCGACGACGTTTGCAGCAGCATGGACTCTCAGCTCGGAGACCATGGCTGCGGCTTCCCTTGACGCTGCGTCATAGACAAGAGCGCCTTCAATGGTGTGATAAACGACGAACCTGGGCACACGAATGGGGAGACGTCATCTTTTCAGGTGAATCCAGGTTCTGTGTACAGCATCATAATGGTCGCATCCGTGTTTGGCGGCATCGTGGTGAACGCGCACTGGCAGCGTGCATTCGTCATCGTCATACTGGCTCACCTGGCGTAATGGTATGGGGTGCCATTGGATACACGTCTCGGTCACCTCTTGTTTGCATTGACGGTGCTTTGAACAGTGCACGTTACATTTCTGGTGTGTTACGACCCGTGGCTCTACCCTTTATTCGAGCCCTGCGAAACCCTACGTTTCAGCAGGATAATGCCCGACCGCATGTTGCTGGTATTGTACGGACCTTCCTTGATACGGAACATGTTCGGCTGTTGCCTAGGCCAGCAAGTTCTCCAGATCTTTCACCAATAGAAAACGTCTGGTCAATGGTGTCCGAGCGACTGGCTCGTCACCAAACGCCAGTCACTACGGTTGATGAACTGTGACATCATGTTGAAGCTGCATGGGCATCTGTACCTGTACATGCAATCCAATCTCTGTTTGACTGAATGCCCAGGCGTATAACTGCTGTTATTACTGCCCGAGGTGGTTGTTCTGGGTACTGATTTCTCAGGATCTATCCAGCCAAATTTTTTGAAAATTTAATCACTTGTTATTTCTAGTGTAATATATTTGTCCAATAAATATCATTTTGTTATCTGTATTTCTTCCTGGTGTAGCAATTTTAATTGCCAGTAGTGTACTTTATTATTTTTAATATTATGCTTTTAACTTATATTATATATATTGCTAAATGCTTAAAGCAAATATGAAAAAGCAATGAGATCCTTTTTTCCCTACTTGCCTCTAACACTTAAAGCAACTTTGAGTACTTTTACATAGTTTTTCTTGGGCTAAGAGAAAAATTGTTGACTTAATTATGCATTTTGCAACTATGTAACTAAGTAGAAATACATTCTTTTTTTCAAATTAAATTTAAATAAATGTATTTTACTTTTTGTTTAATGTATCTTTAGAAATAAAATTGCTAGCAATAAAAAATTTTTAATATTCCAAATAAGACTATACGTGCAGAAGAAAAATCCCACGAAACCACTCGATTTTAATAGAGGATTGATTTCAAAAATATTTTATGAAACTAAAATTAATTTATTAACAAACTTTTGAAATAGTAAGTTATAATTTATTGATAAGTTTATTAATCTTATCCAATCGAGAATAAACAACAAATAATGGTTATAATATATAGAGTAAGTGCATAGACATTCATTCAACAGTTCATTATGTAAATAATGGTAACATTATATTTAAACATACCAAGTAAACAACAAATTTTGAACTTATTACTCTTTTCTGATCAATCATTAAGCATACAAAATAAAAAAACATGTATGAAATTTGAAAATTAATGCAAAATATGAAATATTAATTTGTTTTATGTAACACTTGATTGCATTAAGTTTGATGTTCTATAGTTACTTTTTTACAAAAGGATTACAATCTCACTCAATTTTTGTATTTGTAATACATAATTTTTAATAAAATTAATAAAAGTATATACATTTTATTAAAATTCTAAATTTTTATTATAAATTATCAATATTTTCTGATATTTTATATAAATATTCAACTGTATTGTGTGTAATTTTATGAACTTTATAATTGACTAAAATTTCTAGTTTCTTGCTTAATTTTTCTTCTAATTGATTAAATAATGAAAACTTAAACAAAAAATTATTAGTTAAAGTGTTAATAAAATAGATTTTAAAATAGTTAATAAAATAGCTAAAGTGTTAATAAAATTAATAAAATGGTAATTCAAATGTTTTAATTATTTAGTAATGTTTTAGAATTATCTACATATGTAAATTGTTGAATATAGTTATAAGATTTATGTCTCTTGATCTTTCAATTAAAAAATAGTTCGAAAATTTATTTTTAATTAATGAATCATTATAAACGACTAATAATAAGTATAAACATGAATACTTTTATTTCAACATCATAAAATAATTTTATCTTTTAATTTGTCTTCAACACAGTTAAGTTAGCACTTTGATGAAACTAAAATCAGAATTTTTTACTTTTCAAAATGTAAATGGTTTTCACTAACCTTGAGTATTGAAATTTGGTATTTTATATAAATAAATTTGAGTTAAATTTCCTATCGTACCGAAATATTCAAAACCTTACATTAATATCTAATTACATAAAATGTTTATTTATCAAAAAATAATTTCAAAATAATAAAATTAAGTTTGAAATTATTTCTATTATTCAGAGAAAAAAATGCTTTAATGAACAATTCAATAGAAACATAATATTTTTGCATTATGATCATAAATAAAAGAAAACAAAACATTTTAATCATTAAGTTGATTTCACTTAAATTTTATTTAAATAAACCGTGGATTTATTATCTTATTATTATGAACTTGTTAATTTTAGTATTAATTATTATTTATTTATATCAGTTAAGTAAAAACGTATATAAAAATTTTATTATATACTGATATTTATAGTTCAATTAATCGATTGTAATTTTAATATATTCTTAAAAGCATCTATAAATTTATTTTAAATGTTTAAAGTTTATGATGAATAAATAAGTGTTTCAATGAAAAAGATGCGTATGGTATGTGAATTCAAGCAAACAATTTAAAATAATAACACAAATACAAGCTAGAATTGTTATTAAAATGCCTTAAGTAATGAAAATATTCCATACATCTATTAAGAAACCATTTCATTCCTAGAAAATTCACGAATGCTAGAGATGAGAACGATTGCAATTTTATTCAACCGAAATATTTATTCTCCTCGCTTTATTGAGATCTGTTAAAATCCCATTTAAAAGTTGCTTTCGAAAGTGTTCTGTACAAACTTTATCTCCATTGTATTTTCATTACATTGTATGAAAGTTATTATCTTTTGATCACGTGTTTTTGTTTTGCAGAACTCATTTCAACTTTGGAAAAGGAAATAGCCCAAAGACAGTTGACTTAAAATAATATCTTAGGAAAAAAAGAGAATATTTTTGCCAATGAATATTATTTTGGTTCGGGATTTTCTTTCCTTTTGAAATTCATGAATCACTAATAATGTAATTCTGTTATATTTCAAGTCATAGAAGCATGACGGCAAAATATGCAAATGCCTACTCACTAAAGTTTAGATGATTAATCTAGTGGAAAGTACTAATTTTCATAAAAACTTTGATAGAAAAAATTGAATGATGCCAAAAAATATTTCCACTTGATAAAACTTAATCTTCTTAAACTCTTTAGGAAGGAAAAAAGAAATAAAAAAGGACTATGAATAATAATAACTTTCATGAGTTCTAAGAACTTTTTTATCTTAGATAATTTACAATTTAAAAAACGAATTATTTTATGAAAGTTTTTCTTCAATTGAAATACTCAAAATATTTAAATGAATTAATTTTTTAATTTAGAGCTAAACATCATACATTTCTCTAAAACTGTTCTTTTATTTCTTTTGCAATTAATATGGTTTATTTCTTTATTTATATTTTTGATGGAAATAAAAAACCTAAAAAAAATCAAAATTTAAAGTGAAAAATGCATTATACAACAAAGGATGTGTTTTTAATAGAAGTATAACAGTTAATAGTAAATAAGTTTATTTTTATAATAAAAATAATACGTTCATATACATTCATACTCATTAACCAATGATTCAATTAAATTTTAAAAGATTTTTTCAAATGTAATAAATTTAAGTCATTTTTAAAAAAGTAAAATTTTAATTGTACTGTATTAGATTATAATACTTTTTAAATAACAGCAACAAATACATTTTATTTCGATTAAAAATTTAGAAATTTGAATATTAATAAGTGAATGTTGCATATATTTTTTTTAAATATTGATTGTCGCCTTTCAATGCACCAAGAATAAATTTTTGCTGCAAATCTTTGCATTAAATACAATCCATAATTGTAGTAGTATTTTTATGAGATGTTGTATACAAGACCACTCACACTAATCCAAGAAAATATTCCTACTTGACACTTTGAATAAACTTTTTCTTCTTGTAAAAATATACTTATAATTTAATTTAAAATTTGGTGATAGTTTTAGTTAAAAATTGCATACATCATTTAAAAATCAAAATCAATTAAATTTTCATTATAAACATGATATTGAATTTCTCACAATTAAGAAAAATATGCTATGAAAGATTACTTAAAGCACCTTCAAACAAAAATTTACCAAAATTTTTATTTATTTGAATGTGGAAAACTTTGTTAGTCATTTGCTTATACCTCTTAAGAATTCAGGTAGACAAAGTAACTGAATTTATGTTTGAAAGAAATAGGATTTACGATTTCTTTCGTCTAACCACTCAAACCACTCAATATAATCCCCAATAATTTTTAGTGTATGTTTAAATCATATTTATCAACAGTCAAGTAGTCTTTTGAATTTAATCAATCGAAGTGTTGAACGCAAAGTTTATGTCACTTCAAAACAACTTGTATTGGTCGATCAATCTTGTATTCCTCGACTGTGATTTTTATGGCTAAGTTATGTAAATTGTGTTGAACTGTGTTTACAATGATGTCGTTTCCAATGGTTGCTGTAATTTTGCCACAGCTTGAGGCACAGTTTTTATGTTCATAAAATACTTTAATGCAACTCATCATGGTCTAAGTCAGTGGCTCTTTAGAGTAGAAAGTCCCTAGGAGATGCAGTTCTACTTTTTTGTTGTATATGAACTCAAGTGAATGTTTTAAAGATGTTTAATAATTTACAATTTTTACCCTCGTTTTGTTATATTTGAATTGTTACATACTCCATCAGCCAGTATCTATTTGTTTATGCACTATTTTCTGTCAAGTTGTTAAAGAGATAAATTTCTCAAGCATATGGTCCTTTGTTATTTTAGTTATCAGCATTATTGCGTGCTATTTCATGTGGTAATGCAACTATTATTTAGTACTAACTATTATCCATTGAAAGTTTAACATTTTTTTTATTATCTCTTATCCTTGAAAGAGTTTTTAGTTATTTTTCTTAATGGGCAAAATTAAATGCCTAAAATTGGCATCTTTTTCTCATTTTCTTCCAATAATGAAAGTGTGCATAAAGTTTCAGTGTCGAAACCATATATCGGAAGAAATAAGTGCAACAGTTTGTTGAATTTTGTCAAAAATGTTTGCTAATGTAATGGCTCTGAAAAAGTATCATAATGTATCAGAGACATCTTAAGAGCTTCTATGAAATTTTGATCGCTTTGCACATGTAATCACAATATTCATTGTGACACAAAAAGAGAAATTTTAATATATCTTGAAACTGAATACCTTTTCAATCTTCAGTTAACTTTTATAGTTATGAATGTCAGAATTGACAATATATCTCGAATTAATAATTATTTCGGATTTTTTTTAACAAATATTACTAAAATATTTTAAAACCGATGTAACTACAATACAATTATTAATTCAATAGCATTTTGTTTTTTAATTCGTTTTAAAGGATAGGGAGTAAATATTATTTTTAACAAATGCCTATGCTAAAATAGTGAGTTTTTATTGTCTCCAGAAAGAGATTGTGCCCACATTAATTGTAACAATAAAATAGAATGAGGTAATAAGTATAGTTCAATTTTCTTATTTGTGGAAATATTGTTGACAATTTTTATCCCACTAAAATATTATAATTTTAAAAATTAGGACGTCTAAAGTACAAAAAATTTTATTTTGATAAATTTCAAATTATACTAAAGAATTGTTTAGCTTAGAAAACACCCATTTGACTTTTGGAAACCTATACGTATTTAAGAACCGGAAAAAACTGTACAAAATACCATAAATACAATATTACCTGGTATATCTACAATAGTAGCATTAAATAAATCCTCATACGTATCCCTTAGTAACGAAATGTGAATAGATTTCCTTCGGGCCTGTGAAACTATTGCGTTAAAATACTTTTTATTCCGGCTTCTCTCTGGAGACCAAGGCGAGGAAATGAAAAATCTTTTTATTCTCTAAGAATCAGCATGAATCTTAACTCACGTTCCGTTCCTGAAATCTTTGGTTTCCAGAACTTTCTTGTTTCGAGTTTTGTTTCGAACCCTGCACGTTCTATGTCGCTTAAAGAGAGATGCGCAAGTCTCTGTTTACAGCTTTCTTTATTCCTAGTTCTGTCAAAACAAAAGAAAAATAGAGCTCTGATCGATCAGTACACGGTAGGCCATGGGCCCTGCAATTTTCCTTTCTAACCGTTTCGAACCTTTTTATCTTTTCTGCCGAGAATCGATGGAATAAAATTTCCTTCCGCCGAAATCAAATTCCCACTCGGAAAGATAGAATGTTAGACAAAAGTAGAAGTGATGTAAACAGGTGGATGTTGTTGATGAAAACTTCCACAGCAATGCTCTTTAGGGTGTTTTGATTTGAAATTACGTCGTTGTTTCTGTTTTATTTTTTTAGTCGAAAATATCCGTTCCTTTTCCAAGGATCGAACTATCAGCTTCAGAAAGAGAATCTCAGATGAGCTTTTTTCTTATTCTCTTGAAAGATTAAAATTCTCATCAACTGGAAATTTAATATTTCATTCTACTAATTAAATTACAGCAAGGAACTAAATTATTCAAAATGTCTTTATTTAAATCAAAAATTTCTAAAAACATGTTGCAAACTCTTGAGTTCTTTTCTTGTAATTTATTGTATAAAGCTTAAGTAATCCTACCTTTAAATTATTTTCAGTGATTAATTAAAGTCATAAAAAGATCTAGAGTTTATTTCAAAGATTGTATCAAAATACTTCTAAACGAAATTGAAGCTTCTATCAAGGGGAAAATTATGGCAAACTTTTCGTGAGATAATTACAATTCTAGATTATTGAGTAAAAAATCAAAGTTGAAATATTGCATAAGATTAATTAAATGTGTTACTTTTGCAAAATATACAAATTAAGTAACTTATTAATAATCACAGAAACATCAGTTTATTAAAAAAAGGGAAATGGATAAATGTATAGCATACAACTTAAAAATATTCATTCTTTCTATTTAAAAGTTAGGAAACTCCCATAGTATGAATAATCAATGTTTAATAAGTTATTTATAAGCTAAGAAGAATAAAGTTTACAAACATAATATTTATCGTTATCCGAAAAAATTTACTGTTAAATTATTTAATTAATCTTATTCAAGTAACATGATTCGTGCACCCAATTATGATAAACACACAACAAACGTGACCAACATAATAATGTATTGTATTTTATTACATTGAAAGAAAAGTTTAAGTATTGTTTAAAAAAGATTCAGCGTAATTTAAATTAGTGAGTAATAATAAACTTTGAAAATTTTCATAGTTTAAAGCTCTATGTTAATTTACAAACAATTTGGTGAATTTACGGACACCAAATAAAATTCTGAAAATTCTTTTTACTTTTTTCTGAAAATGTCATTTTTCGATAAATTAGCTATATTACACTTCTTATCACAAAAGTATTTTAATTTCAATCAGTATAGATTCATTAACATTGATATCTGAGAACCTGAAATTAAATTATCATAATCTATGAATATATATATATATATATATATATATATATATATATATAAGTGCATAATGATGTTAATTTTTTACCTACAAGCGCTTCATATAAGAGAAATTTTTTGGTATGTATTCTTCATATTAAGTATTGAACAATTATAATCATTAAAACTTAAACTTAAAACCGAAACTGTAAGCCATTAAATTGAGTGCTGAAGCTCTAATTATTGAGCTATTTGTGTTCAGATTTGTAAAAGAGCCCGGATTTTACATAACATTCTAAGAATTCTTTCATAATTTAAAATACTGTAACAATGAAAAAAGCTATTACTAACAATAAATTCAATTTATTCCTATCGAACACTTAAAAGAGGAAAATTTTCAGGATTCCTTGAAATGCCCGTAATAGATATTGAACACTTACTAGTTTAGTCATAGAAACTGAAGCGCAAATAATGTTACTATAATAATTCGTGAACAAAAGCACATAAAATAGATAAACATAATTTTTCTAAGAATATTTTTAAATAATTTCTCATTTCATTTTATTTTCTACTGAAAATATTAAATTATATTTTAAATATCTATATGAATATTTTAAAATTATCTACTACATTTGCATGGAATTCAAAACATTTCAGTCAATATAAATTCTATAAAGTTAAGTTCATTTAATTTAAATTAAAAAAAGCTCATTTTAAACATATTATTCTAAATACATGGATGATCTGTTTTAAATAAAATTATTAAAATAAAAATTATCATGATAAAGAAATTTAAATTAAAAAAATTTATAACTATAATTATTTTTATTGAAAACATTTTTACTATTTCTTAATGGTTTTATTGTAACGATGCGGAGAAAAATATGAATATAACTTAAGGCTAGACAGGACAGAGTAAATCACTTAGGACAGGATTAATCTTGCAGGTCATCGAATGACCAGGATGACAATTTTTTTCATTCACTTTAAATGAAAAAAAAATTAAGCACAATTTTAAATAGAAAATTCTTAATTAGTAATTAAATTTAATATAGATACTTGATATTTAAGTGACAACTTAAATTTTGTTTACATAGGTATATCACCATTATACAAATATGTAATTAAATTATTTTAATTACAAGATAATTTAATTTCAATTGGTGAGAAAAAGTACTCACGTATTAAAAAAAGATTTATTTTTAATTATCTAATGCCTAGAAACGTAGACTGAAAATAATTGAAAAAATTTGCAGAAGGGAATAAATGTAAGGAACATGAGCAGCTCAGGAAGAATGGTTATTTACTATTTCTCGTAAAATTTATTGAGAGAATAAAGAAATGCAATAAATCAAATGGGTTGTAAATCTTTATTATGCAGAAAAGAAAATAGCACAAGCTATTCTAAAAAAATATTTTTCGTCAGAGTGAAGCTGCAAATTTAAGCCGTTTGGGTGGTAACTCAAATTTACTATATCAGAAATGCATTGGGAATGAGATATACAAATTTTTCAAAAACTACACATAGATATGATAATAAAATGCATTATTTAAATTGGAAAACAACTGCATTTTGGCTTTGTCATTTTTATGTAATGAAATGTGACTTTAAAATTTCCAAATAAATTATTGCAAATTCAACAATTTTGAAATATTTAATATTACTTTCTCTTT
>JAPDSC010017610.1:4641-30787 GCA_026290005.1 Latrodectus geometricus
GGGGGGAAAGAAGCTGCAATGATAAATGATGTATGAATTTTGACAAATTTTATTTTGTTCTTTAAGTTGAAAGTTCCTTCAATATTAATGATGTTATTACTAGTGTTAAATGGGGAAAATTATGAGAGTGTCTGCAGGATCAAGTATCATTTGTGAAGTCAAAACTTTTAAGGGGAAAGTATCATAGTTAATTGAAAAATTACCAAACTTCTATAAAAAAAAGAAAACTAATCAGAATTTGACTGTGTCTAAACAAAGGAAAATTGTTTTTAAATCAATTAGTTTTTTTACATTACAATCTGTATCTAACTTCACACATAAATGTAAATTATCAGTGAAACATTAATCTAAAGAAAAAATTACAATATAATTTTTAAAAAGCACTGATTTATAATCCAAATTAATCATATTGTGAAACTATAAATATTTTTTAACTTGAAACTTTATATCTACTTTAAACAAGAGAAATTTTTTTATTCTTATAAATTTATGATTTAATAAAAATTTAATGCAAAATATAAGCAAGGGCTTTTTAAAATCTTAGATAATAATTCTTTAAAGAAAAAAATTTTTTTAATCAAAAAAAGAAAGAAAATTTTATGAGAGAAAAAGTCATATGGAATAAAAAATTTTATGAAAAGAATTTTTTTCAATATTTATTTTTATTTAAATATTTTGCTAAGTATCTTGTTCCTAATGTTTTTAAAACAATTTTAAAAATGAAAAAATGTGATATTTTAATTTTTTTAGTCTGCTAAGAAATTATTTTTTTTATTTTTGTTGCATTTAACTGTAATTTATTTACATTGTTAAGTTATTAGTTGTAATGATATTATATATATCTTTCATACTTTTTTAAAATTTTCATAAACATTAATTACAAACATGAAATTTAAAGAAAATTGTTTAATTTTTCATCAAATGAGCCTTTGAAAAGTAATTTCTTAAATTTTCTGATTTTATTTTGAAAGAGAAAAATTTTCAGAATTGAGAATAATTGCATAGATATAATTTTATGCAATGAAAAAATTTGCATATTCAGACTTAACTGAATGAGCATTATGTGTGCAAATTAACCCTTTGACCTCATTCGATGTATCAGAATGTCATGCATTAATTTGGCCAAAGTCGCACGTGACGTTCTGATACGTCGTTGAAAATGAGTCAATATTTACATTTTTATTCTTGTTTATTTCAAAATAACTTGTATCCACCATACTCTTCAAAATTATTAATAAAATTTGCTTTTTATTATAACATAAATTTGTTTTTAAATTTTTTTCCCCAATACTAAATATTTAAAGTTATTCCAATATCATACAGATATTTATATATCATGAAATAAATTAATTCTTTGTGTAAAATATGCTGTTCTTACAAATTACTGTATACCCCAAAAATTCATATGAGCTCCAAATGCAAAAAATTATTCAAATGAATATGCACCCAAAAGGTTAAATACAATTTGGTAGCTGAGTGACATCTGGTTTTCTAACAAAGATTTCAATAATTTGGTCTGATAAATTCTGAACCCTCAAGTATAGGGTTCAGAATTTACTTTTGCAATATTGGTCCCTGTCAAATAAAATCAGTATATAAGAAGTAACCCTACAGCAATATTAAAAATCATCAAGATAATGTATATTAAGATTAATATATTAGAATTCTAAATTTCTGTAAAGTTTTCAGTTGTGAATAATTAAAGTATGTAATGTAAATAACATTCATTTTTGTGTAATATTCCTTTGTTATTTTTTGGCGCAGCTTGTCCTTTTTGGACCTTGCGCCATAAAACCCAACCAACCTTTGATATTTTATAATTATAACTTTTTTTTTTTTTTATATAGTTATAAAATAAATTGTAAGCATAAATTATCATAAAAATAAATACATTTAAAAAGCATGAAGTTGAATATTTTTGATACATGATATTAATTGTAATAAACAGGAATGTTATTTATTACAATTGCATTATTTTTATGTTTTATTAAATTTAGTTGTTATATTTTTAAAATTTACTTTTCAATATCTATGCCTCTTTAAGATAAATAATTTTTATGTGTAATTTTTTTGGCTGCACATTCGTGTTAAAAACTTTGGACTGAATGAGGTGAAAATCATTTAATTAATAAACATATCTTACTATAAAAAGGTGTATTTCTCTAAAAAGTGGAAAGTTCTTGAAAAGTTGAACTTCAAAATAAAAATAAAACTTCACATTAATTTGTAATTTTCAAAATTTTTAGGTGGTTTTGCTAAAGTTAAGCTTGGTACACATGTTTTAACTGGTGAGAAAGTTGCTATAAAAATTATGGATAAACAATCTTTGGGGGTAAGTTTCTTTTCTTTTTTTTCCATGCATTCTCTTAGCTATAACTTTTTATTTAAATAAAAATTTGTGGTATAAATATAATATATGTAAATGTCTTTGATTCCAAATTTATTTTAATTTAGGATGATCTTCCTCGTGTTCAACTAGAAATTGAAGCTCTTAAAGTACTAGATCATCCTAACATTTGTAAATTGTATCAAGTCATTGAAACTGAAAAAAAATTCTTTCTTATTTTAGAGGTAAGATGCTATTTTTTATTTAGTTTTTTGCATTGAAGCAATTATTTACATTTTTTTAAACTAATGAAAATATTTTGTTAATGAAGTTTATTTATTTTCCAAAGAATTTTTAACATCAGCATAATTTTAATTTTTTTTAAAGTAAGGATTTTTAATTTATGCAAATAATTAGGAGTGCTTAAAAGTATTCTGTAGCATAACTTCATTCTTTCTGCCCAGTCTTCTACACACACAAAACTTTCTTGTCTTTTGAATGGAAAAAATTTCTACTGTCTTTTTGTGGGCAAGCTTAAAGAACATCAAGCTTTGTAATTTTATTATCTACTAAAAGTGAATAACATAAATATTGTATGGAAAGATATTCAAGAAAGTTGATTGTAGGAGTTATATATTAGGAAAAAATGATATGCTTTTTGGCATAACTAACCCTAAACAAATAAGGATTTACATCCTTTTCTATAGGTCCTAGTCTAATGACCCTTATATGCAAAAAACAACTGTTGAGTGACAAACTATATATCTTTTCCCTTTTGAAAATTTCTATTTTATTTACTCAGTGTTATTAATTTTGATTATATTTTATTTCAAAATGACATTATTCTTTTGTCTCATATTTATTTCAAAATGTTCTAAATATAATTTTTTATATATTTCAAATAATTTATAGTACTGTCCTGGAGGAGAATTATTTGATTATATCATTGAAAGAGATAGAGTTTCTGAAAAAGAAGCCAGAATTTTTTTTCAACAGATTATTTCTGCAGTTTCATTTATTCATTCAAAAGGTTATGCTCATCGAGACTTGAAACCAGTAAGTTATTGTTATTACATTATAAAAATTTATATAAGAAAATTTTAATATTTAATCTGCTAATGATGAAAATAAGTTTTATGTTCTATATGTTATTCTTGAACTTTACCATTTTTAGCAGCTTTTATAATGTATGATATGATATTAGTGGCTTATGTGTTAGATTTATTTTTCACCAAATTCTGGTATAAAAATTTTTGTTTTTTTAGCATTATAGCAAACAACATATTAGTTATTATTATTTATTTTTTAAAAAAATCTGATTAAAATAAATCTCAATTATTTATTTCTAATGTATACAAAATGGGTTAGCACAAATATTAAATTATTGATTTATTTAAAATACATAAATGAGAGAACATCCATCAGCCTTCAGGATATAAAATGTTTGTCAAGATTACTAATTCAAAATTTTGTAATTCCTTGAAATGATAAAATGCCCTTCAATTTCACAACTTAATTTTTTCAATGCAAGCAAAATGAAAAAAGTCTGGAAAATATTTTATTTTAAAAAAAATGCACGAGATTATCAATATTTTTTAATTATAATAATTCTGTATTTAATGACAATTTCAATTTATAGTCATGCTTTGATGCACATTACTGTAAGTACTATTTTTTTTATTAATTTTTTTATCTTTTTCTTTATTATCTTATTCTATTATCTTTATAGTTTGTTTTATTTTCATCTTCAAATTTTGAATCGATAAAGAAATTGATAAAAAATATTTTTAAGTTATTTGCTTGTATGAGGTAAAAAATATTTTTCATAATTATGATCTCAATATATTTGTTTGCTTAATAATTTTAAGGAATTACTTAATTCTTTTAATAGTTTTAGAAAGCATCAAAATATTCTAAACATGAAAATTAAAAAATGTAATTTGTTCACGATTATACTTCTCAAACTTATTTTGTCAAAATCTTTTTTATATATAAAATTTTATGTATTAAAAATCCATGTCTATTATCTTTTTATGTATGTAAAAAAAATTCTTACTTATATTTCAGGGGAACAGAATTGCCTACTTTATTATTTATTGAAAATTTATTTATGTTATTTAGTAATATTTTAAAATTATTAATTCCTTTAAATGTAATACACTTAATTTCTATTTAAAATAGCTATTACTTTAAATAGAAATTATGTTAATAATATTTAAATAAAATATTACTTTAAATATTAATGTATGTGAATGAATAATCATGTCACATATTTCTTTTAATATAACTTCTCTTTCTAATTAAAAATATATGGCAAAAATATTCATAAGATATTGATTTATTTAATTCTGCTTAAAACCTTATATTTTTCTTATTTGTATTATTATTTCCATAAAATTGATTAGCTGATTTTTGCCATTTTAATTTTTATTAATTCTTTTTTCTTCTAATAGGAAAATTTGCTCCTTGATAGTGAGCAGAATCTAAAATTAATAGATTTTGGGCTCTGTGCAAAGCCAAAGGTAAAAATGTTTATCTGTTTTCCAGAAAAAGATTAGTCAAAAAGAAAATATTACTAGAAGTTTATATTATTGTATACAAAAGTAAAATCAATTATAATGTATTATAAATAAAATATATTTTCTTGTTTGGTTAATTTATTTAACAATTATTATTTCTCTTTTAATTTCTTTAAATTGATTTAATTTTTAGGTGAAATGGTTAATTTTCAACTATTATGTGATTAATAATAGTGAATAATAAAAATAGGGAAATTATACTTCCAGACAAGTGTAATTTGTATATTTGTCAAATATATATATTCTGAATTATTCAGTTCTATTTTTCATTAGTAGTATACACTCTCTTATGGTATTTATTGAGATAAGTATTTAAAATATGCTTTGATAAAATATTTAATGTCTATAAAACTTAATGTCTTGATGTGTAGAAATCAATAAAAATTGGTAACACTGAAGTAAATTCTTGATTATGAAACCTTTATGCTTTACTTTAGTGTATAAGAAGTCATACCCATTAATGATTATTGAAAGAAATTTGAGTTTCTTTCAAAACTTTCCCTACAAAGATTGTTAATAACTTTACCAGAGCTTAGAAATTCTAGTAGATTAATCAGAATAAAAACTGAAAATAGCACCTTTCATCCTATTTCAAATTATAGGACACTATATTAAAATTAAAATGCTTGAGAAATACACACGTCTTTAAAATGTCTTGAGAAATACACACGTAAAATTAGAAAAATTCTCTAGTATATGATTCATAATATTCTTGTATGAATATTGCATACTTATTTAATTATAATAATAATTATTTGTTAAAACTAATTAATAAGACAAATTGATTTGATTTAATGATTAATTTTATGGTGAAATTGTACTTGATTCTTTTCATCTACTTGTAAGTTTCTTAGCAATTTCTTTTATTTTCTTTTTCTTATAACTTTCATAATGGTTAATGAAAAAAAATGATCACAATCATAAATTGTAAGTTGAGAAAGAAATTGTTTCAAATATTTGGGTATATTTTTGTTTGAAAAATGTGCAAAATTTTACTAGGATTGATGATTTATTTAATAACAAGGTTTTTGTGTCTTGTGTTGTTAATCTTTATGGTTATAACATATTCTACATTCAAATTAATTTTGAATAAAGCTTGAAATTATTAATTTATTATAAATCTACTGTTGAAGTCCTAGAGTTTATGTACAGTGAAAATCACAACTTTGATATATATTTCTGATGACAATCCATAAAACTTTATTAAAAATGAAATAATATTGAACTTTATTAAAATATTTAATATAATTACACTTTCTAAATCTATTTTGTATTTTGTATATGTAATTTAAATGACTTATCATTTACTTTAAAAAAAATCTTATTGTTTTACACTTAGAATTAATGTTCATTAAGTAATTTTGTATTATTTAAGGTTGAATTAATATATTCATCAAAGAGAGAAAGCGGTCTCCTTATTTGTATTTATTATTTAATAAATTAATGTTTAAACATTAAGTTTTAATGAACTATGCAAGAATATTAAAATAATAACACTAAAAATTTTCTCTTCTTACTTAACAAAGTTTTAATCTTGCATAATTTCTTGCATTAATTCTTATTAATGAAATAATTTTAATATCATTTGATAAAAAAAATTTCATGAATCAACTGTCCTTATTGAATTCTATTCATGTTTGAATGTGTGTTATATCATTTTTGTATGAATGTTCTCTTTTGCCTGTATTTTCAAGCAAAATCACAATAGACTCATCTTAAAAAGTTTTCATTATTCTAATGATATTTATGAAAGAATTTTAGATAAAATTATTGTATTAACCAGCATGTATGTGTATATATTTGAAATTTGGCATTCTCATTTTTTCCTCATAGACTGGAATGCAACAGCAATTGGAAACTTGTTGTGGTAGTCCTGCATATGCTGCTCCAGAGCTCATTACTGGTGATAATTATAATGGAAATAAGGTCCAGTATTTTATTGTCTAAGGAGAATGTAATGTCCTGTTCTTATAATATTAGTGGAATCATTAATCTGATTTTATATCATGACATTTTTAGTATTTAATTTAGATGTTTAAGCTAGAGTTTTTATTTTTTGTGCCCTACTGCATGACAAATAACTAATTTTTTAATCACAGATTGTTTTAAGACAACTCTCACTTTTTACTCTAGGGAATTATTAGTCATGTGTACCTTGTACACATGACTAATAATTGTCTTGTAAAAATTGAAACTATGAAAAAATTAATTAAACAAAAATTAATTTAAAAAATTAATAAACAGCAAAGAAAAAATTGTGATACCAAAATATCATTCACTTTGACAGGAAATTTTTCTGTGATATTATCAAACTTTTCCTTAATATTTGAATTTGATTGCAAGCAGTTTACAGCCTTCTCAAAATGTTTATTTTTGACATTATTTTTTTTTTCAACTTTACATAAATTTACATTATGGATTTCTTTATTTCCCAAGTGAAGCAAGAGCCCAAAGTGGCTTTCTAGCTTATAATAAAAAAACATTTATAATGTTCATACATATACACCTAAGTCTGTTTTTACACGGTCTTTTTGTACACGGTTTTGATATAACACGGTTTGAAAATTGAATATTTTTAATTTTTTTACACGATTTTATTCCATTTAGCACGATTTGAAATTTTATGTACTTAAATTTTTTTTGTCAAATTTAATTTTTGCGAAGTATGTTCATATCACAAAAAAGTATTTATGAAAGAAAAAAGTCTGAAACCATCGATAGTATCGATAGTTTGCGAACACTAGCTTAAAGATTTAAGTGAATTCCCCTTTAGCGCATACAGACAAGTAGGGGAATTCCCTTTATGTGCATACAATAAAATTTACTGGTCAGAGCAATTGAAACGTGTTAATATTTTGTGAACTGTCAATGCAATAAGACGTGTTTGGTAAAGAAATTTTTTGCAGGCAAATTTGATTTTCCATTAAATTTAATTTTAACGCATTAAGATAAAAGGTAAGCCAAAAAATATTTTGTATTTATTCAGTTATTTATGTTTTTTAATTTTGTTAAATATTTTATGTATCCCTAAAAGGAAATGTCAGATATAAAACTAAAACGGAAGGCAATTTCTTTGGAAACCAAGATTTAAATTTTAGATCGCCTTCGAAATGGAGAAGGCTCAACTGCTCTTGGTACATTTAATTTATATTACTTTTAAGATTAGAGTGCATATCTTTTTTATCATTAATTACTATGCTTGTAAAAATAAGCATTATATATTTGATTTAATAAAATAAACATGAATTCTTGTTCTTAAAAATTCTTGTTTTTCACTAATTTTAATAGGTTTTAGAGATTAGGAACAAATCACCCATTTTTGTATAAGATCAATGTCTTTTTTTACACGTTTTTTTTTTTACACGGCTTCTTCTGGAACCAATCTACCGTGTAAAAACAGACTTAGGTGTAATGTTCATTTCATTAATTTTTTTAGCACTCATAAGTAAACCTTCAAAAATATTCTTGTTCTTTATTTTATATTTTTATGGATTTCATGAAATAAAAGTGGTTCATTGAAATTTTACATGAACTACTTTTATTTGTCAAGAAGTTTTAGCAGAGTCATTTGTAATATTGCAGGTTGATATATGGAGTATGGGAGTTTTATTATATGCTCTTCTTTGTGGTTTTCTTCCTTTTGATGATGAAAATGTTACAAAACTTTACAAAAAAATACAGGTTAGTTTGCAAATTTATTTTATATTGAATTTAATTAAATTTGATCTTATAAAATCTACTGAAATATTATTTTCCATGTTTTATATAATTATTTTATTATCTGGTTGTTTAATGTATTCTTGAAATACATAGTAAATGTTGTAAAAAAATTTGCTGTCAGAAATTTCATATATTTGTCATTTTTTTTTTTAATATTTACCTTAAACTCTTCAGATCCTAATTAGAAGAAAAATTAGGATCAAACAAATTGATTTCTTAAGTGCATACAGTGAATTAATTACTTTTCTTCACATTCAACCTTTTGATTTATTAACCTAAATTATTCTACATGTATCTAGTTATCTTTGCACACTTGTTAATTATTTTCAAAAACAAATCAAAGATTCTTTTGATGTTTTTTTGACCATTGATTTTACTAATATTAAATTCTCCTTCTAAAAGTTTATAAATTGTATTATGAATCTAAACACTTTGAATAAATGTAACATTTATTCAAAGGTGTATATGCAAATAAGTTTTCAAATACAAATAATGATATGGAAAATTCCTGTTTTTATAATATATGATCATTACTATGACTACTTAGGCATACCAGTTTAAAAGGAAAATTATAAACTCTAATGTTTTCTGCTCCAGCCTCTCATACTTCCACTATGCAATGAATTGTATGCATATAAATTGCTTACTGTGATGTTGAGAATATTGAATTTTTTTTTTTTTTAATCAATTTACATTAACCCCAGTCTAGAGTATCCTGACATTTTTTAGTCAGTTTTTATTATTTATAAAAATGCTGTTTAAAAATATGAAATCAAATTTTTTTACTTGTAATATTTTGAAAATGTTATTTTCTAATTATGATTATTTAAATCATGATTTAATAGTGCTCACCATTATCTTGTGATAAGGCACATTCTTTGGAGGGGAACTCTAAATTGTATATCATTCTCTAATTAATTCTTGTGTGCATAAAATCACTGTAGAGGGACAAACAATCTAAACCAAACCTTCTTATAGAGAGGTCCTGGTTTTGATTTCATCTGCTGTTTAATAACAAGAAATGTGTTCTATTGTACTTACTGCATTGTACACAATTCAAACTGTATACTTGAATGTTTTCCAGATTCCCTTTTTGCAGCATGTTAATACAGTTTACTTTCTTTTTCTTCCTCTTGAAAGGCACAACACAAAAACTAATAGAAGCCAAAATATTTTGCAGAAGGGATTTAATTTTTTATTTATGATAATTTTGCATCAACATTCACTTGAACAACCTATTGTATCATGTCAGTGCTTCATTTGGTATGTAGAAAATCTCATCCTAGAAATCCAAATGATTTTCTAGGTTTTGTTTGATTTTTTACAAGCTTATTTAATTTTTGGTGGATTTTTTAACTTCTTTAAATTGCAGATGACTCTTTAAATTCTTTATTTTTCAATACTGAAGTTCCCATACTATTGAGCTATATTTAAACTCCCTTCATTAGTTTAAGTATTTAAGTCTAAATATAAAAATTAAAATTATTTGAAATACAAAATGAAATTGATACCAATTGATTAAATTCTAGTTACTTTAAGGAAAAAATGCTATTATTTACAAAACAACTATTAAGATTTTTTGTAATTAAGATTATTTTTATTTCATGTTCAAATTCTCTTTACTATTTTGAAAATGTTTGAGTCCAAAACCATCTTTATTCATTAAATATGTTGAGTTTGATTATTATTTCATCTTTTTTTAAATATATCACAGTAAATCATTCATAATATTAGTTTCTTTGTAAATAAAAATGGTTTAACTTGATGTTATTGATTCTGAAAGAAAATTTTCATCTTAAAAATTAGATTCCATATTTTTTATGTTATAATTAAAATCTCTTATTTATATTACAAAATTTATCTTTATATATATATATATATATATATATATATATATATATATATATATATATATATATATATATATATATATATATAATAAAATAGTCTTAGAAATATAAAAATGAATGTTTTAAATACTTTTATAAAGTTTAATAATATTTCAATAATAAGGTTTAGAACCATGTTTTGATTCTCTATCAAAATTTTGAGATGCCATCTGATTGTCATTAAATAAGTCAGTCATTAAATATCTGCATTTTTAGGATTAATGAATATATGATATTTAATTCTTGGTGTCATTGCAATCTCAAACATTTTCTATTTCTTTTGCATGTCATTTTTAAAATTAATTTTGAATCATTCATTGGAAAGGATTCTTGTACTTTTTTGCTGAGTTGGTTGTTTAAAGGTTAGAAAACAAAAAAGAAAATATTTTGATTTTTTATATAAATTTATATGATGCTGAAAATTTTGAGTTAGGAGTGTTTTGATAAGTAGTCTCAAAATTTAAACATGACCTAAATCCATACAAATTTCATAAAAATTTCCTTTCTCATAACCAGAATTTTGAAACAACAATATTATAAGTAGTTATTATTTAAACACTTTGCTATATAATATTTACTAAACCATCATTTTCCTGTCTAGTTATTTATATATAAACCATTTATATATATAAATATATATATATATATGTTTAATGTAAGCCATTTTGAATAATATTACTTAAGCTCAGTTAATAAAAGTATGAGAAATTCTTTTTATTTATTTTTTTTCAGAGAGGAAAATATTTATGTCCTAATTGGTTATCATATGAAAGTAAAGCTATTTTATCTGAAATGTTGCAAGTAGATCCAGCTAAAAGGATATCAATTGAGGAGTTGAAGATTCATCCTTGGATTACTAAGGAATCTGTCCCTTCAAAAATTGAAAACTATAAACAGGTAATTAAGTTTGTTTTGTTTTTATTTTATTAAATTTATAATTTATATTCTTAAAAACTCAATGTAGAGTTATAATTTTCATATTTTTAACCATTAAAGGTTTTTGCCATTTTCTGACTTTTAACTGTTTTTAATATTTTTTACTTTTTTTTATTACCAAAACATAGCTAATTGTTTCAATGATAATAAATTTCTTTATTATTCATTATTATTCTTACTTGCTAAATTATTAACCAAATAGATTATAATCTGAGTTTTATTTCAAAAGTTTGTAAATTTGACTAATTCTAATATTTATTCTATCTAAAAATATTTTAATTCAAAGCATAAATATAGTAAAAAACTTTTGTTTGTAGATATTTTCCTTCTATAATTTTCATGCATAATAAATTAAATATTTTATTTATGTATTTACTATTGTTGAATGCATTAATAAGCTAGAGCTCAACATAGTTAAGTAAGTATTATCTATTATACTATCTGATCTCATTTGTTCATGAAAATATTCTTAATTCATGAAAGTTATTTATATTATTAAAGCATATATAATTCAATGTTAAATACTAAATTATTGTGTAGAACACATATACATCAAATCAGCTGATATGAACAAAAATTGTTTAAATTTCAAAAGTTAATATTCAAAAAAATTTAAAACAATTTTTTGAGTAAATTCTGTTTTTTATGATTAATTTGACTTCTAGTTTTCTTTTTAAAAGTATCTTTCAACTTGTGGTTTAACATGGTAAAATAAGTAGTTTTTTTAAGTGTTTCTCTTTTTACTTAGTTTTGCTTTTACATAATCTCAATTTACAGAAATATCTGAATTTGCATAAATTATGTCAATTTTAGTTGACAAAAAAGTTATGTTCTATCAAAATTAGAAAAAATAATTGTATAACTTAAATAAAAGCATTGAAGAACTAGAAACATTTTTAAACAAGTTTATTTTTAATAAGTTACAAACAAGTTTATATAAAGAGCATTGGCACTCAAGTTTTCTTGGATAAGTTTTAAAAATAAATTTCCAATGTACTTTAAAAATCAAGAAAAACGATTGCTAGTGACTTATTAAGATGATTTCCAATTTCTTAAAGCAATTTAAAAAAAAAAAAACTTTTTTTATGTTAATCAAGAATTGAATGATTGTTATTATAAAAATTTTGTTTTTCTGATGAGTAAAACATTTTTATCGCTCATAATCATTTAGTTTATTTTTAATTTAAAAAAATATAGGTTTAGCTTATCTGTATACTTCCAACCTATTAGATTTATTCTGTTACTTTATCTAATGCTCAAAATTAATCAGCTTGGCTGGCATGAATAATCTTGTTTTGAGAATACTACTGAAGAAAACATCTTGTGCCCTGTTATTTAATTTTAAAATATTCAAATTTTGTTCATTTTTTATTTAAAATTTTCTTATTACCTTTTGGGATATCTGTCTTTAAGAAATTGCTAAAATTGAGTAATTTTAATTTTGTATTAGGAAAATGAATATGATCCTGAATGTTTAGCTGAATTAGCTGTTCATCACAAGTGCCCAATGAGAGCCATTGAAAGTTCTTTGAAAAAGGTGATTATGTGAATTTGAACTCAATTATAAATATACATTTTTTAAAAATAAATATAATAATGTACCAGTTTATATATATGTGTGTGTGTGTGTGTAATGTACACACGCTGTCTACCAATAACTATCGGGCACCTGTAATAGGAAAGAAAAATTAACTTTATTTAAAATCAATAGTTGGTAAAGCCTCTACAAGAGGCAATTACAGCATGAACCCTCTGGGGCATACTTTTCACAAGTCTTTCTGTTACAGCTAGTGGTATTGTCTTCCACTCGGCTTCGAGTAGACCTACAAGTTCTTTCACATATTTTGGACAGGTAGTGCACCCCTTAATTCCACGATCCAATTCGTCACAGAGGTTCTTGATCAGGTTCTGGTCTGGACTCTGGGCAGGCCAATCTATTCGATGAACTCAATTGGCGCCATACCTAGCCTTAGTTAACCTCGAAACATGACACCTAGCATTATCATCCTGAAAGTATCAGGGGTCCAACCTCTATAAACTGCCACAACATAAGAAGCACATTGTCATCCAAAAGGGTGCAGTATGCATCGGCATTGATCTTACCATCAATGGGGACCAAAGATCCCAGACTATACCAGAAACACTCCCAAACCATAATTCCAATTTCACCAAACTTGATTGTTGGCACAATGAATTCTGGCTGGAAACGTTCTCCAGACAGATGCCAGACCCTACCATCAGAAGGGTAAAGGGTGAACCTTGATTCGTCGCTCCAAAGAACCCATTTCCACTTATCTATAGCCTGATTTCAACGTCCTTTGCACCATATTAACTAAGCAGCGCTATTAGACTTTGTGATCAAAGGCTTATGGGCAGCCGCACGACCATGAAAACCAAGCAGATGTTCTTATTTACGGATGGTATTCATTAAACAATACTTCCGGATGCTTGTTGAAACTCCTCACGGATGAGGGCCATCAGTTGGGTGCGGTTCTTCCGAATTTCTCTGGACAGCACTCGTCGATCTCTATCCTCCCAGTTTTGTTGGTCTGCTGACTCTGGGCACATTCTGACAATCACCACTTACCTTCCACTTAATCACATAGGCCACTGTCTATTTTGAGTACTTCAGATCGCTCAATATGTCCCTTAAGGATTAGCCAAACTTGTGATACCCGATAATTATACCTTTTTCAAAATCAGATAGCTCTGAACTGCACTGCATCTTGCTTGCAACTAATGCCGATGCTGTTTCCAACTCGATATATGCCGGCAGAGGCTGTGACGTATTTCAGGACCTCTGATATCGTAATTTGCATAGGTGTCCAAATACTTATTGGTAGATAGTGTATATATATTTTTTTCTGCCATATAAAATAATTTTTATTCTTATTTATTTTTTTAAAGTAGATAGGAAAAATGTGGTACATCTTATATATTCATACTCAGTTTTTGATTAAATTCTTCCTGGAAATTTCTTTTATTCAAAGTTATGCAATTTTTTTCTTATTTCTTTGCAGAGTGTGTGAATATTAGTCTTACATAAAGTTCAGTGAATACGCGTGTGCAATCATTGACAATCACTGCTAAGTTCATTTAAATTTTCTAATTTTTGTGAACGAATTTTAAATATGAAATTTCTGATGTTCAATTTTTTTAATTGGTTAGCTATCACTCAAAAACAATGTCAGCATTATTATAACGTAGCATAAGCTATGTATGGTTGAATGTTCTAAAGAACATGGAAACAGTGCTATAAAAAACATTTCCAACCTCCCCAACTGAAAAGAATGATAAGAATTTGGTGGAACAATTTGTTTTATGAAGATTCAGATGCTAATTTAAGAAGTTTTTTGAAATTTTTTAGCTCTGGAGATGAATGTTTTGATAATAAAGATTAAAAGGTGTTTTTTCCCAGATATTTTGGTTATTGGCATTTCTTGCAATACCCAATTGACATGAAAGTTTTACTCTTTGCATTTGTATTATTTTATATTTTAAACTACGAACTTATAATAATGACCAATAATACAGTTTCATCTTTTAAAAATGTATATAAAAAAGGGGGCTGCTGCATCTAATATGCTGGCAAATATACTATATATATATATTAATAAATAAAACAGATTTGAAGAAGCACAGAGCTCACTTTAAATGCAAGCAACTAAAGTTTAGTTGCTAGAATTTTTAATTATAGAAGTTCATTATAAATGTATTTTTTAAATTTTAATGAACTGTATAAATTAGAGTATGTTTGTCTTTATTACAGAAAAAATTTGACTACTTATCTGCTACATATTATTTGTTATTGTCAAAGAAACAAGCTGGTAAAGTATTTTCCCTTGTTAAAGAAAAGGGTATTCTAAAAGAATCTAATGTAAGTATATTGCAAATAATTTGGTTTTATGTTAATTAGCTACAAATGCATAAAAACTGTAAAAAAAAAATTCCATGTTCAGAAAGTTGTTAAACCAGTTGCTATATACATTAATTAACAAAATGAATGAAAAAATTAAATCCATTTTTCATACTTTACTTATGTTCATGATAAGAATATGATATTCACCCTCAAAAAAAAAATAATAATAAAAGTGCTTATTAATCTTATATGTGTGTATATATATTTCAAAAAATTAAAAAACCAATTTTTTAGAGAATCAGTTTTGTTAAATTTAAAATAATTTACGAAATATCAAAAATTAATAAATGTGAAAAATATATGAGTACTTTGTTAAATGTGGTCGTGTGGGCAGTTCAGGAAAATATTGTTCTGTAATTCAAATTTAATATTGTATTTCATAAAGTATTTTAAGGACTTCATTAAAATTTCAAGAAATTATTTCTTTATATTATAAAACAATTTTCTATGTTTGAATTAATGTCATTTTTTACACTATCCGTTGAAATATCGAATTTATCATTTAGTGAGATTTTAAAACTAACTATTCATTTAATATTCGATACTCTTTTTAATATAAGAATAAATAATAACTTCCAATCAATATTTTATAGGCTTACAGATGAAGATAATTTATTAAATTTTAGATTATCAAATAAATTTATATTTTACTGTTAAACTAATTTATTTGTCATTTACTTATTACTAATATATATTTTTTTTCACAAATGTTGAAAAACTTAAGTATTAATCTGTATAATCAATAGAAAACTGTTAATAATTTTATAGTTCTTCACTGTGGTATAAATTTTTTTTTTTTAATTTTATTTTCATCTTAAAGTATAATATTCTCTATAAATATATTAAGAAATTATGAAAGCTGTTTACTTAAATAAGTTTTGGATGCTTAGATAATTTTAGTGATTTTTAAATGGTAAATTTATTTACCTTAAGGTACAATAATGAGACATTTTTCGCTTGTAAAAAATAGCTATTTTTTATTAATTGTAATTGCTAAAAAATTTCTACTAAAATTTTAGTTGAAGATTATTTTGTGTTTTGAAACATTAACCCCTGTATTTTTTTAAATCATAGAATTTTGTTTTTTAAATTTATATGCTAAGTATTTAATTCTTCTAATGCCTTGTGATTAGCATAGTCTTGTTAATATTACTTTTAAAAAAAATAAATAAAAGTTTTTGTTTTATATTTTACATTGTATATTTAACATTAACTGTAGAAAAAAGAGCAAGCAAAAATTTTGTTATTGTAATATGAAATTAAAATAGATTTGCCTTTAAATTATTTGTTTAGAAAATGTGTGTTAAGAAAGCATTTTGTATTCCCTTTTTCTTTTGTAATACTATTTTGTATATGAGAAATAAAAAATTTTTAAATATGAATTAGAATTGGCACTTAACTTTAAACTTAAATACATATAATTAACTTCCAGCAATAAAGTTTTTTTCCCCCATTTTAATATTTTTTTGTAATAATTTAAATATTTTTATGCATTTTTTTCCTTTATTTCAACTTTTGCTTCCAAGTTTTTAAAGTGTATTGTTTCAGAATAATGCTTGACTGCTATGATATATTTATCTAGTTTTACTATATACCAATTATATATATGCTTTTGATTGAATATTTTTTCATTTTAAATATATAATTTATTATATTATGTAACTTATAATTATATAACTATATATTTAACTTAATATAATTGTTTTAAAAATATACTTTCAAAATATTTTGTAAAATTAATTTAAATTTAAAATAAATAATGGAGTCTTAGAATGCAAAATAATAGAAACCAATAAAACTAACAAAGAGATAAATTAAATATGCATGAATATTCATTTAATTTATTTAAAAAGGAAAAAAATCTTATTTCTTCTAAATATTAGCTTTCTTACAATAAAATGGTGTCTCTACACATGGATACACTCTTTTTCATTTGTTCCAAAATATGTGCCCATTCATCTCTCATTTTCATGATTACTAAATAATTGATTTGAGAAATCACAAAAGAGAAACTAAATAAAAGAAAATTAAAATAATTTCTAGTTTGTTAATTATTTTGATTTTAAAAGGTAAAACTTTTCAAATCAATTAACCTTAAAAACTCAACAAAATATGTCTTACTAACTAAATTGATTATTGATTTCTTGTTGTGTTTAACATTAAATGTTAAACACAACAAGAAATCAATAATTTTACATGGAAATTTATAACAGCAGTAATGGGGAAAATATTAAGAAAATATAAAATTGAGATTTTAATGGATGTAGTTATGTGATATAAATCTTAGATAAGGTACTTTGTGATGTAAATTATATATCATTCTTAAAAATTGTTTTTATAATTTTTTCCCATTTTTCTTTACAGTGTAATAACAGTTTACTTGAGGCATTTAATCCTTCTCCTGTTATGAAAAGAGTATCAATGGATAGCCTGACAAATTCAGAACTTCTTGTTTTGGGAAGCCCCAAAAATTATAATTTCAGTCCCAAAATCTCACCTACTCGTATCATAAGTCAAAATTCCAACGAAAAGGAAAACTTTGTGTTACCTTTTGTGCCATCACCCAGAAGAAACAAAAAGTCAACACCTAAAATTAATAATCTGGAAAATTTGGGTATAATTCTCTTATTCTATTTCTTATGTTGCAAAATTTAATAACATTTAGGAAAATACATTATAATTAAAATGTAATATAAAGAGCTTTATGTTTTGTTTTTTTATATATATATGGTTTCTTTTAAATTTCATAAATATTTGAGAATATTCAAATCTGTGATTAAAGAAAATTTAAATATTTTGTAAAATGTATAATGAATATTTGTATTAAATTATTCACGAAAACATTCATAATTTATCCTTTTATAGGCTTAATTTTCTAAATTTTGTTTAAAATTCTACTTGGAAACTAATAATGCTTTGGCAGTTATTAACTGTTGAATAAAGAACATAAAATTAAATTAGACAGGTTGATTAACATATGGAGCTTTCTGTAACAACAAAAGCAATGACTTATGTTTTATTGAGTGTTTTATCGTATAGTTTAATCATTCTTCTGATTTAGGAGGAAGAGATTTCTAATTTTTGAAAAACTTTCTGGCTGCAGTATCTTCTAATTTTTATATATTGTCCAAGTTCCAATAAATTATTTTTCTTTATTCGATTATTTTTTATTTTACCGCAATTTTTTGGAAATGCAAAATTTTAAATTATTGTTACAGCTACACTAATTATATTGTTAATTGTTTTAAGATTTAAAAAGCCAATTGAGTGTTTAATTGAAAAAATCATTTTTCATGTTAGGTGAGGACTCTTAAATTATTGAAATTTTATTACATTCAAGTCTTTTAAATTCAATTTAAGTATCTGATTATTTATCATAAAAAATGAATTTAACTGTTTGCTTCATGGTTAAAAAGAATTTCTTAAATTTTGTTATAAAGAAATCAAACTTTACTTGTATTCATTTATGAGGTAAGCAAAGTTCTTGCTGTTTTTAATGACCCAAAAACATGACCTACAGAAAGTATAGCGTAATGTTAGTCCTTGAAGTAATTACCATTGCACTCAGCACCTTCTACCACATTGTCTACAGTTGTGCAATCCCCTAGTTGTAAAACTCAGGAATTTTTGACACAAAGAAGTCTGAGTGCTTAGACTTCTTTGTGTCCAAGTCTGCTTCATTGGTGAAGGATTTTCCATGAAGATGGTTGCTCAAGCAATGGAAGAGGTGGTAATCTGATGGTGCAATGTCAGATGAGTAAGGTCTGCTTCAATAATACAAGGTCAGATGAGTAAAGTCTGGTTTGGGCCACAAAGTCTCCCAAACAAGTTACTGTATGATATTTCTGGCCATCCTAACGATTAACTAATTCTGACTCTTTTTGTTGCAATGTCTGCTGCACATGTCCCAATTTCTGGGAATACAGGTTAGCAGTGACTGTTTAGCCTGTTCGTAATAGTTCAAAGTGAACCACTTGATGACTCTTGTGGGTGGATAGGTGTAGACAAAATCCTGCGGTTGCAACCAATGTTTGGAATGCTTAGGAATGCCATACAGAATCTACCTTTTATCATTGATCAAATCTTGATTGAATATGGATGTGTTACAGTGGCAACAAAGCAATGATAAACAGGCTGCCACTTGTGGTTTATGGGCTTCCAACAGCATATGAGGAACCCACTTACTTGTTCAGCCTGTATGTATTACCTAAATGCTGTCAATGTTTAATTATTTCACAAGAATGTTAAATTGCCTGACAAGTTCACCACTTGTTTAATTACTTTCCTCCTCAATGGTTACCTGCATGGCTTCATCATCCAAGGCCTGTGGGCGCAGCTTGTCCTTTTTGGACCTTGTGCCAGAAAACCCAACCAACCATCCAAACAAGGCCTGTGGTCATCCACTACCAGCTTCATCACAGAATGACAAATCTTCCAAACTGAATTTGCAAAACCAATATCTATCACACAATGTCTAATGGCATGTTCATTCACAGCACTATCACCAAACGCTTGACATATTTTGTGATTGGATGCAGATGCTGATAAGACCACTTTGAAGTCATAAAAGAAACAATGCTAAACAAACTCCTCTGATCCTCCCCATTTTCCTTTTCTACTGTAGGATTTGCGATTGATGAATTTGTGCATTAGTAATAATGCTTTTGTAATGACTGATGTCTCAACCATGTCATACATTAAATTGCATACTTATTCTCATTCCTTTTAAGAGCAGCGTGAAAACAAAAAGGCCTTCTTGTTTACCTTGTATTTAATACATTTTATAAATTAATTTTTATAAAACTAGTATTTAAATAATTAGGTATTTGAAAAAATAATTATTAAATCTGTTTTGAAGTAATAAATGTCATATTTCGAATGTTGGACAACTTGAAATATGCAGTTCATTTCATACCTACATTTTTCTGGTATTCACAGAATACAAGATCACAATTTATGATGTTATAAAAGTTAACATGATCAAATACAAAATTTTGTAATTTATTTCATTTAACCATTTCTTACAAATTCATTTAAAATTATTTGAATTATATTTTGTATAGTATTTTTCAATTATTTTAACAGCTCCCAGACAGCCAAAAGTTGCTGTATTCTCAGGCTCATTAGATACAGCTGTTAACCAAGTTGGAGATACACCTTCAAGCTCTTCATTTATAGCTGAAAAAAGGTAATTTATTCTCCAATAAGCGTTTTAAACTATTTGCATTATTTTATAATTATTTTAATCTGACTTAAAAATCTTGTGTTTATAGAGTGTATTTTTTCATCATCAGACACACAAAAACAAATAAGTTTTCATGGGACACAAGAACATTCATATTAAAAAAAAAAAAACTAAGCTTCTCCTTTTGCTGTGTATCTAGTCATGGAATACTAAATAGTTTGATAAGTTAAATTAATAAGTTTTATTAATGTGCACAGAACTGCAAATATAAACATTTGCAAAATGATTAATTTTTATATTTCAATAATAAAAAATACACATCTGCGAAACTAAAAATAGTATTAGATTTCAGTTAAGTAAATATATTTATTACAAAAAGAAAATAAAAGAGTGTGAGGTTCAATTTTAATTTATTAAATATTGCTGTCTATGAAATAAAAGACTAAAGCCATGTTATATAATTCAAATTCTCTAATTTTGATTTTCAAATTTTAAGTTTTAGTACTTTTTCAATTGAATAGAAGTAATGAAAAATGTGATGTTTTATTCTTAATAGAGTAATAATATCTTTGGCTATATTGTAATTTTCGTTATGACTTTCTCAATGGTTTTGATCTTATTTTGTTAACAGCTGTTAAAAAGCAAGTTAATCTAATAATGTAATTCTTAATTAAAGTTAAATTTAAAACTAAAATTTCAGATTGTGCACAAACAAGCTTGAACTACCAGTTTTAAAATCTCTTCTTCTTCTTTCAACATTGCCCACCAAAACAATAGAAAAATTAAATAATTTAAGAATATTGCTTTTTTTTTTATTTTGTATTTTTACTGGTTATTCTTCTTTTTATATTAATATTCTTCAAATGATTTGATTTATAAAATTTTTAATGGAATTACTATTGTTGAAGTTTAAAATTAAAACCCATAGTGTATTTCTTTTGATTATTTGTTTTAAAGGTAGTTCTTATGCATCATATTTTATATTTTGACTATGCTAATTGGGTGCCTTTCTTAATCTAAACATTTTTCCAGAGCTGTATCATTTGAATCACCTACTTTAGCTACTATCACTCCAAAAAGACAGCCACCAAGACATATTATGGGGTCATCTGCTAAAAAAGTGTTTGGAAGTATTGAAAAAGGACTTGATTGTATGAAAAATTTCCTCACACCCAAAAAAAGAGTCTGTGGCAGTGTTAATCAACCACGCCAAGTTAAAGTAAGCTATTTTGTGTGTGCATAATATGCTTATACTCTATATGTTGAAAGACATTTAATTAAAAAAAATTTTTTTTAAATAAAATCTGTTTTAAATATTTACTTACAGTACAAATAAGTAATCATATTTAATATTAATTTGCAATCATTAACTAATATATGTTAATCTTGAGGAATAAAAATTTTGAATCAACTTATTTTAATAATTCCAGTGACCATCATCTGATTTTTGATATAATTATATTGGGAATGTGTTCAATTTTACTAAAAGTAATTTTGAAAATGTATTTCTTGTCAACAATAGAACCATACTAAATATTTCTGATATGTGTTTACATTGCATTGCTTACTAATTGTCTGGATTTTTCTGCCCAATGTGAGATTTATCTTCATTCTTTTATTCATTACTGTTTAATTATACTAATAATTTTACAATATTTGAATTTATTTTAATTAAAATAAGTGACTAACCCAGTAATTTTTATTTTATTTTTTCTTATTTTTCATTTGTATAAATTGAAAATCATTAAGAATTTTAGCATGACTTAAAAGTAAATCTTTTAAGTTTACTTTTTTATATTATCGTTGCAAAATATGTTTGTATAATTTTATAATTTTTTTATTCTTATTTTTAAGTATAAGTTCAAGCTTATTAAATGAGTCTTTCAGTTCAAATTAAAACTATTTTTGATTCAGTTGAGATAAATTGATGTAAAATATCTGAAAGTGACCTTATATTAATTTTATTTTTATGTATAAATGCATTCAATTGCATTTACAATTTTCTTATGAGACAAAAAGTTTAATCTCAATTTCACTTCCCCACTTGAAAAATTATTATTTCTCATCCTTAGTTTTCTAACTTTACAAAACTAAGGATGTTTTGATTCATAATTTGTCCTTGAAGATATTAGAAAGGTATTTGTACATATAAGATTGACTTTTAATTTTATATTAATATAACTGATTTACTTTATATTAAGTGTAACTAAACAAAAAGCAGATTAATTCTGGTGATAGAATATTTGAATTCATAAGTGGAGTTGATAAATGAATGCATTTTTCATTGTAAATTATGTATCAAACTTCATATATTTTTTATCCCAAATGATTAAAATGGACAGATCGTCATGCTGTTTTAATTTATAAAGCTTTTACTTTCTTTTTCTCGTGCATATTTAAAAGAGTTTAGATTTGACTAAATTAACATAAGTTAGATTGAGTTTAGATTGACTAAAAATAGTTAATAAATAAATGGAACTACTTTTTACTTTTAATTCATCTTCATTTATATTTATGTTATGCTTTTGGATTTTGTTAGTGTTTATCAATGGGTATTATTTAGTACATGTGAATTATTATTAATGTAGGACCTTTGAAATAACTTTAAAGCTAAATTAAAATGCTTCTTCCAGAATCTTTGTAATGTTTCTGCAACAAATGACAAAGTTACTGCAGAGGAAGTATTAGATTCACTGCAAAATGCTCTTTTAAGAAAGGGTATTCAATGCAAGCAAAAAGGGTATGTATACTTCATTTATAGAAAATTTTATTTTATATTTAATTTATAGAAATATGCAAATTTCAATAATTTTATAAATATTAAGATTAAATATTTTTATGTTAAAATTTATTACTTTATAAGAAATAATCCTGCATTATTAGATAATGGTGTGCATTAGAGTGTCTATATTTCTGATTGTGTATACAATTAAAATAATTAAATAAAAATACTTATTTAAAAATTAAAATACTTAATTACTTTATTTTTTTATGTTATTCATTTAAATTTCCATGTAAGAATTGTGTATTAATTATAATTATATGTATGTAGTTTCCTCCTTTAAATAATGTATAATGCAATTAAATATTATTTTTAAATTCTAACAAAAAAAATTAAAGTCAGTTTTGTCTGAAAAATTAAAATACATTAATTATTGAATTTTTGCTACACACTGCTTACCTTATTTGTGAAGTTTGGTGAATGGATACAATAAATACATTCCGACATCTTTCAAAGGAGGAAACATCCCTTTACTATGCAAAATATTGGTGAGGCTGGAATGGGAAATTTGATATTTACAAATATATAATAATTTGTTCCATTGATTTAGAATTTTAACAAAACTAGTTAATAAAACAAATATTCTTTGATCAATGTCAGATTTAGATTTTCATCCTTACTGATGAATCTTAATTCTGTATAGCGCTTGTCGGAATTGCTTATTGTCAACATGAATTCAAAATTATAGTACTGGTGGGTTTTCTAGATATTTAGATCTAGAGTAAACATTGAAGAAATATCCTAATGGCTTCTTGTTTGAATTGCCAGAAATTTGATTAACCTCTATTTCTTATACATGAAAAGACTGTTATTGAATAATCTTGAAGACACTTTAAAATTTACTTTAAATTGTATATCTCAGTTTCCATATAAAAATAACGATTGAACGGCAAACCAAAACCCCTAAATTTTTAAATATGTATCCAACATATATTGTTTTGTTTGTATTCTCTCCTGGTGTACCAGTTTCAGGTTTTAGTGTGGATGTGGTATTTTCATAAATGTAGTAAAGTGTTGCAGTGTTATTAAGTTTACCACTTTTAAGTTATACTAAATTTATTTCTGGTTTAAATGT
This sequence comes from Latrodectus geometricus, assembly GCA_026290005.1. Classification (NCBI taxonomy): domain Eukaryota; kingdom Metazoa; phylum Arthropoda; class Arachnida; order Araneae; family Theridiidae; genus Latrodectus; species Latrodectus geometricus. Next base: position 29,053 of record JAPDSC010017610.1, read on the forward strand.
ATAAAATTAGTTTCAGTTTTTAAAACTTCATGCTGCTGTCAATCTTGACATTCAAAAGGTCATAAAAAATATTTATTTAAATCATAATCAGCTTTTGACTGAACTAATGTTAGTTATTCTAAAAAAGTACCAATTAAATTTTCTAAAAGCTAAAGTAAATAAAAAGTTGATTTTAATGGATTTTCTTGTTTATAGAATTCAAGCATTTGGTTTTGCGTTATATTCTTATTTTTAGAATAATTTGAAAGACAATTCAATAAGAAAATAATTATTAAAATATTGGTAACAGCATATATTTTATTTGAATACAATTTACATTGAAAAAAACCAAAGCTAATCTGTATTAAGCCTATTTTTGATGCACAATATTCTTTAATATATTTGTTACTATTTAAGCAATGTTGTAAAAGGAAAATAATAAATAAAAATTTAAAATCTATTTTAATATAAATTTATGGTTTAGGAATAATAATTATGGGTTATGTACTGTTATGGTTAATATATAATTTATACAAGTGATGAATACATATATTTATGTTTCATATGTAAAATTTAGATTTACCTTACGTGGTAAAGTTTGCGAAGGACAACAAACCTGTCTTCGGTTTGAACTGGAAGTTTGCAAACTACCAAAACACCAATCTGCTATTGGAGTTAAAAGGAAGCGTCTTGAAGGTGATGCATGGTACTACAAAAGAGTTTGCGAAGAAGTATTGCGCTTAGCTCTTCTTGATAAAAGTGCCTTATATACTGATGTTTGATTAATATCAAGCATTTAAATGTACATAATTAATTTTATAGTAAGTTCTACTTGTATGATTTATTATTTTGCTTTAATTAATCTTTAGTAATCTTTTTTAATATAAGTAACTCAATTCAAATATTGATCTGGACATCATGGACTTTAAATGATGTTATGAAAATTTTGGCTAAAAATATTTTATTAAAAACATAATATTTGCTTCTAACCAATACAGAAAGCCTGTATTTCCTCCTTCAAATATAATTTTGCAAAAAATGTTAATTAAAAATGTGCACTAAGTTGATAGATCAGATCTCTAGTAAACTTTGATACTGATTCAAACTTTTAACCAGACCAAGAAAAAAAAAGATGAAAAGTTTGAAACTGCAAACCATATTAAACATTTTTCTTTCTCTTTTTCATATAAATAAAACATATATATATATATATATAATATATATTGCGTGTGTGTATTAAAATAAGCATTTTGTTGCCTGTAAAAAAAAAAAAAAAAAAAAAAAAAACAGAACATATTACTGTTTATTTTAATGACCTCAATATTTACCATGAAATTCAGAGAATAAAATTATTACCACATTTACCACTTGTTTATGTTAATTTTAATTTATAGCACAATTTTAACAGTTTATAATGTATGGGCAAAATGTCTAAATGATTATATAATTTGATTATCATCTTTTAAGATAGTGAAAGGGTTTAACTTTTGGAGCTTAGTGTTTTGATTACACTGAATTTTCCTGTGTGCGTTATATAGGATATGTCTTGCCTAGCTACTTTTTTTTTTCGTTTTGTAAATCATATATTGCTTTTTTTTTTTTTTAAATAGAAATACTCACAGCCTTTTGGGACTTGAGTATCTTAGTTGCTAGCAATTTTACTTTTCTAGCAATTTTCAGTAGCTGAGCTGGAAACTAAGCTGTTAATGTTTTAAATTTATTTAGTCATGTATCTGATTCCTACCTTGAATGTGAT